>ML338760.1:0-21239 GCA_005239505.1 Nicotiana paniculata
CTCTTTCCAAATAATCACAACAATATCTAACAACAGATTAACAAGGCCAAATAGTCATAGAAGTAATAATGAACGTATAACAATTAAGATAATGATCAAATAAGTGAGGAACGGGAAGGGGGTCATGTTTAACAAACCATTTGGGTGGTGCATAGATACTCGTCACCACACCTATACACCACGCCCATGCGTTTCACATAACAAATAAGTGGGGATTCATATTCCCTCAAGTCAAAGTTAGGCCAAACACTTACCTCAATTTCGCAGGCCACTCACTGCTCAATTACAGCTTTTCCTTTAGAATCTTGCTCTAATTTGTTCGAATCTAATCATAATTAACTCAATATCATTAATTAATGCTAAAGGAACTAACTTTATTGAAAATTATAATTTTTCCTAAGTTTTTCTAAAAAAAAGTGAAAACCCGACCCCGGGCCCGCTTGGTCTAAACTCGGGGCTCAGACCAAATTACGTTTACTCATTCACCTACGATCCCAAATATACAATTAGTTTCGAAATCCGACCTCAATTCGAGGTAAAGATTCAATTTTTACAAAATTCCCTAATTCTACCAAACCCTCAATTTTTACCATGAAAATTCTTAGTTTTTGATTTAAAAGTGATGAAAAACAATGGTTAATTGAAAGAGTAAAGTTTAGAATTGATTACCTATGACTTGGGGATGATATTTGGTGAAGAAATTCTTTCCCAGGGATGTGGGATTCGCTAATTTGAAGAGGAGGAAGTCTGCCCGTTTAATATATATTTTTCTACCAGCTATTCTGTCTCGTTTCTCGTTCCAAACGATCTTGAAACTCGATTTTTATGTGTCCAATGAAATTCTAGTCAAGTGAGGCTTTTGAATCACTCAATTGACCTTATAATGAAGGAGATATGTAGGTTTTAATATTTGCAAATAGTGCAGATTTTTAATACGCCGTCAGGGGTAATTTCGTAATTAACCTGAAAAATCTGGCAACCAAAATGACCATAAAATCCTCTTACGATGTCTAAATTCGATGATTCTTTTTTCTACGGGTCCATAATTGCGATACCGATCTAATACTTCATTGAAAACAGAAATCGAATCTCATTTGTTCAATATGATATCATTTATGCTTGAAGAAACGATGTCGAAACATAAGAAAGAACGAGCGCAACACGACCCAAACCTATTTGAAACTCACCCGATCCCTCGGGGCTCTAAACCAAACATGCACGCAAGTCTAAAAGTATCATACGAACTTGCTCGTGCGATCAAATCATGAAACTAACATGTAAAGCTATTAATTTAACCTCAAAACTCATCATTTTTCTCAAGAATACTTAACTTTCACTATTTCTCAAACGGACGTCCGAATCACGTCAAATAAACTCCGATTCTCATCGAATTTCACAGATAGTATGCAAATACTATAACAAATCTGTACCGGATTTCGAAACCAAAATATGGGCCCGATACCAGTGATTTCAAATATTAATTCTTTTCTTTATTTCATTAATATTTCAGCAAAACAATTTCTTTCAAAAATCGATTTCTAAGGCTTGGGACTCGGAATTCAATTCCGGGCACACGTCCAAGTCTCATATTTTATTGCGGACCTCCCGGGATGGTCGAAACATAGATCCAAGTCTGTTTACTCAAAATGTTGACTCAAGTCAACTAAAACCAAATTTTTAATTCTAAAAATTATTATTTCTTATAATTTAACATAAAAGCTTTCCGGTTTTAATGCCCGGACTGCTCACGCAAATTGAGGTAGTTAAAATTAATCTTTTTATGGCTAATAAACCTAGAACAGAGTCTAAATTCATAAAATGACCCCTTGGGTCATCACAATCTCCACCTCTAAAACAAACGTTCGTCCTCGAACGGACATAGAAGATTACCTGAATTTGCAAACATGTGTGAATATTTACTCTGCATGTCCGACTCGGATTCCCAAGTAGCTGCCTCAATGGGCTGGCCTCTCCACTGCACTCGAACTGAAGGGTAACTCTCAGACCTCAACTGACGAACATGCCGATCTAAAATAGCTACCGCCTCCTCCTCATAAGTCAAATCTTTGTCCAATTTGACAGAACTAAAATCTAACACGTGGGACGAGTCACCATGAAGGCGAACAATCTCTCGAATATATAACTCAACCAACCGCTCTGATGTATAAGTACTCATCACATGAATGAAGTGTGCTGATTTAGTCAGCTTATCCACAATAACCCAAACTGCGTCAAATTTCCTCTGAGTCCGTGGGAGCCCAACAACGAAGTACATAGTGATACGCTCTCACTTCCACTCAGGAATCTCTATCTCCTGTAGAAAACCACCAGGTCTCTGATGTTCATACTTTACCTGCTGGAAATTTAAGCAACGAGCCACATACGCCACAATGTCCTTTTTCATCCTTCTCCACCAATAATGCTGCCTCAAATCTTGGTACATTTTAGCTGCCCCTGGGTGAATGGAATAATTAGAACTGTGATCCATAACGGAGACCATAATGGAGACCGAAATGATAAGCTTCTTCAGAAAGCTTATTTCCAATAGAGTACCAAATAGATAAACATATTTACGGCGGAGTCCCATATGGATAACCTTCTTCAGGAAGCTTATGAACATCCATAATATAATATATATTTATAACACTATGGTATTAAAGGGCCTTTAGTAACATAGAATAGAGCAGATAACTTACTCTAATGTTATTATTTATGATTGATTTCACAATTTGATACCGTAATTTATAGATCACACTAAAATATCTTTACTATTACTCCCCGAACAAGAAATATACTCACTACTTATTGAGTCAATAAGGACTGTGAAAGAAAGAAGAGAACAAGTTTTGCAAGGCGGTGGGAGCTGGGGAACAGGACCAGGTTCGGGCTTCAGGAAAATACGTAAGTCTTGGAGGCCACATACAGGGTGTGGATTTGGCCGAATCCAGTCATTTTTGCTTAAAAGTTGTATTTACACTATAAAGTTCATTAAATATGTATAAATATTTAATTACGAATCCAGTAACTAAGACGAACTATAAGTTCTGTGACAAATTTAGAACTCATAAATTTCAAATTCTGACTTCGCCTCTGACGAGGATAGGGACGTGGGTGGAGAGTAGTGGCGGATGCAGCATATAACTAGCGGATTCAACTGAACCGAGTATTTTTAACGCGGAACATAAATTTATGCGTAAAAAATCACTAAAATTGTAATAAATAGTAGATATGAACTCAGAATTTTAAATGTTGAACCCATAAAACTGAAATCTTAGATCCGCCTCTGGTGAAGAGTGCAAGTGGAAAATAGGGCAAGGAAGGTTGAAAATGAGTTTTGAAAAATATTTTTCCTCCATTTGGTAGAAAAGTCATTTTCCTGGGGAAAATAAGTTCGCGAGGAAAATATTTTTCAAAATAATTAAGTCAACCAAACATAAAAAAATTAAAATAATATTTTTCTTCCTACCAAACACACCCTAAATTCTTTCTTTCTTTTTTTTCAAAATTTTGTTGGCATATGTCATCAATTGATAGATAAGTTACAATCTTTATAGACGAGGTTTAAAATCTAAAAAGAATTTGAACTTTGAATGTATAGTGGTGATTTTTCTGCGAAAGGGATTTTGAACCCCTCCACCACTCATCAATTCTGATGATATAGATATATTTTACGCCGGTCGATCGACAAACTCTTAAATTCCACATAAATCTGTATCATGAAACCCCCCGGTTTCCTCTCTTTCCAGTGGGCTTCCATATTTGATTGGGACAATCAAATTTGTACGTTATACGTAATGTATGGCTGGGAAACAAAGGACCCAGTAGTTTAGGAAGTGTCATTCAAAGAAAGTGAACTATATTAACTCACAGGATATCAAGGGACATTTAGCAGGAATTAAGTATAGGCCCTGCCTCCCATCTTTATCTTCCCCAGTTTCCTCTTATTTTCCATTGAACAGTTTCATGTGGTCAGTCAGAAATCCAGTTTATCTTTATCTTGATGTAGGTTTAGAGCGTACGTGTTTATCTTGATATTTCTTGTTTTTTTCCACTATTCTGTGAAGAGGACCTGATGAGGAAAATAATGGCCCGGCTTTCTACTTTCCAGAATTAAAGCTAATGAGACCTCTAATGTGTAGGTTTGGTGGGTGTTTATCTGATATTTCCTCTTCTTTTCCACTCCTCTGTGGAGAGGGCCTGACGAGGAAATTAATGGCTTTCTAGTTTCTACTTTCCAAAATTAAAGCTGAGGAGACCTTTAAACGCGTTTTAGTAGCTGTATTGTGACCGCGTCAGTATGGTGTAATGATCGGAATTCTTTGACTCTTAGCAAGAAATCTGGCTTCAAATTTTTTGACTGGACACGTAATTTAAAGAAAAAAAAATTTTAAAATTTGTGGTCTTAAAAGTTTAAGGGTTAAATGAGCAAGATGTATAGTTTAAAGTTAACTTATTTTCAATTATAGAAATGTGTTATTTTTTTTTTGGAAAGACTAATAACGAAAGTGTGTCATCTAAATTGAAATAGAGGAAGTAATAAAAAGTCTTGCAAAAGAAAGTATCTGTTATAAATAGAATTGTATTTAAGGTGAATGTCTATATTTTAGAGAGATTTTAGGGTTTGTTACTTTGTGACTAAGTCATTTTCCTCTATAAATAGAGGGGTTCTATTCCATTATAATTCATCTCAAATCAATAAGAATTATATGTCTCTTTCTTTGCAATATTCTTCTTTATTGTTTTATTACACGTTATCAGCACGAGACTATAATCAATGGAGTAGAGGGATGTTATTTTAATTTGTAGATATACTATTATCTAGTAGTCTAATATTTGAGAAATTAAATCACCCATAGAGAGAAGATATAGGAATTTGCGTGAGGCTCTTGTGTGCGTTGATATTCTTATACTAGACATCTGCTTTAGTCACCAGGCTTTGAAATACGTACATGATGCTCAACTTGTACATAATATTGAGCATAATGATTGTCAATTGTTCCATGAACTGCCTTCGAGAATAAATTCTGGACTTAAGGTAAGTATTTTTCCTTATTTTTCTCTTTTAAATTTTTGAAATTCTATAATTTGATTTTAAATACAAGCAAAGACAATAATTTTTGATTATAACTCTAATAGAGTTTGTGAGAAATTATAACCACTCGAAGTGATAAAATTTCTATGTCTTGCCATGATCAAATTCATGTATGACTATGAGCACAAGAAGTGGAAACACGTCCCATTGAATTTGCTTCATTCGCATTCCCTTAAGAGAATGTGATAACAATATGTAATAAGTTTGAACGATAAAATTATTACTATGAAGGTATCAATGGACGTGGACATGACAATAGACGAAATTATAATCATCATCATTGTGGTAATGAGAACAATAAGAATTCTCAAAAAATCATTCAGTCTGTGAAATTAATGTTTGTCATTGATTTCAAAATAATCATTCACTCTGTGAAATTAATGTTTTTCATCGATTTGACATGAGTTTTCGTAAATACATATAGATGACTAAGGTCCATTCATAATGTGAATGTGATAATATGTGATTTATGAATACATATTCATTCTTGAAAGATTATGAACGTGCTAGTGGTAGTGAATATACCACACTCAGCTCTCGAATGAGGTTTGAGATGAAATAAGAAAATAATATCATTATTATGACATGAATAGTCATTGGTCATGTATCTATTCTATGCCAAAATATTATGGCAATGTGATTATTACAGGGCAAAAGTAATAGAAGCAACATATCTTGCCTATAATGATTTTGACCATGGCCACAATGGTATAACTTTCTCCTTGAAAGAGATATTCATCATATGGATGTTGATGAATATATGGTAGTACAAAATTAATTGAGAGCTCCGAAAGAGCCAATTATTACTATTTTGGAGGAATAAAATTGATTATCAATAAGACATTATTTTGTAGTAAGTCTCAAAAAAACTTATTGGGTTTCTAAAGTATTCGAGAAAATGGTTGGTTATATTGAGACTATACATAAAGAAAAAAATTATATTTTCTATTACCAGAACTTGTATCGGGGGAATATGTATATGAAAAGCTAACCGCTTTATTCTCTAGTTTGTACTACACGAATAAAAGAATGCCATAATAAAGTAGAATGATATAAAAACGCATATCATAATACACTTGGAGTCTATTGATAATTGCACACTTCATGGTGTAAACCTGAAATTTATCAATATTAATAATTTATCCAATTGGCATAACTAATTTGCCATATCAATTTAAATATGATGAGCAAAAATAAAAAAGAATTCACATGGGTAAAACTAAAGAACTAAAAAAGTTCTTTACGAATGTCTTTTATGTTGCTTGTTCTCATTAATTAATAAACCAACTAAAATTGAGATTTAATCCCATGAATGCTGGAAATACTAAAGGGGAATATGGCTCATTCACCTGCTATGTATATCACATAAGATGCATTTATGAGACGGTTACACGTGCGATTATTATTAACCCACGATATGATATTTGTGAGGTAACTTGCTCAATAATTTAATTTAGAGCATAATTTCTAGATTTTTTATTCAAGACAGTTCATCTTGATAAGTTGGTTTACATCACAACTCGTTTAGCAAAAAGATTTATTGAGTGCCTCCACTTAATAGTAAAACTATAACTTACGAGAACAAAGTTATCTATATCAGTTTTATATAGGTTATATTTGAAAGTATATTACATTCCCCCTCACAAGTGGTTCAGGGTCACAAACCAAATAATTTCATCTTATTATTATTGATGTGCGGTGTATATTTTGATTAACATCATAATGCACAATTGTGGGTTTCCAAAGTCGACGAAGCAGTTAGTTTTTCTAACATGAAGGGGAAAAAGGATAAACAGTTACGTGGAATGAATTATCATTTGTACATCTAGATCCTCGAATAAGATAATATGGACTTGAATTTCATAAAAAGATAATTCATCTGCAGTATATTGCAAAGCATGCTAGACGCATTTGCTGATCCAAAGAAAGTAACTATATTCTCACTATAAATGCTCCTATTAGAGTAAGTCCTAGAAGTACGAAGTCTCTGGTACGCTTAAAGCGTATAGACAAATCAGTTTCAAATAAAATTCTTGATAAAGAAGATGAACAAATGATCAAAATGATTGAGGCAAGTAATCTAGAAGATCCCATGACATAATACCTCATAAAACCCCAGGAGAGGTTCAGGTACCTGAAAAAATGAAGAGATCCCGATGTTATGTCTTTAAGAAAATATGTTGGAACCTGTCACGACCCAAAATTCATTAAGGTCGCGATGGCGCAGACACTAATGCCGGGCAAGCCAACACAAAATAGTTAAATTAAATTCTTATTTTAGCGTTTGAAATTGTGTTACCTTTCATTTATACATAATAAATGAATAAAAATCCGTTAAGTAAGTAACGACGGTTTTACAATCCATTTAATAAAATACAGTCCAAGCTCATCCCAGAACCCGGTATCACCAGTGCATGAGCAAATTTCTAATAATTATACATGTACTACAATACTTGTCTGGAGTACAAACTGGACAAGAAATTTAAAATAAAATGCAATACATCTGAGGGAGACTCTGCTGGCTGTGGGTCGTCTCCGGATGGTGCAGTTCGTCTAAGTCTCCAAGTCAGCCACATCACTGCGTCAAACAGGGCCACCATCTATGAATGTACCTGTGCAATAAAAATGCACAGTAAGTGTAGCATGAGTACGACAACAACGTGTACTCAGTAAGTATCCCGCCTAACCTCGAAGAGGTAGTGACGAAAGGTCAAATTTGACACTTGCTAGAGGTCAATTTAATAAAAATTAAGGGTGACACTAAGCATGGACATCATAGGTAATTAACAGATAGTGATAGGAGATAACAACTTCTTCCACATTTACAAATTTGAAGTCTTCGTCATTTCAATTGACAACTTATAATTCAAGGGCAGTAAATAGTTAAAATTCATAGAAAATACTCAGCAAATATCATACGCAAGTATGCCGAGGGTCGAACGGCTCGAACCAACGATAAATGTAAATGGTGCACTACCGAAGGGTCGAACGACTCGAACCATAGATGCATATATTACCCTGCTCGCGAATCGATCATGCGACGCGTTCATATATAAATAATAGAGTTATCCTGCTCGCGAATCATACATGTGACACAGGTACTTAGAGATACACATATTCACACAATAAATTCACATTTTTATCAGGAAAAAAAAAATAGTTACTCAAGGAAGTGATAAAATTCTCTTTTAATGGACACGAAGATAACATTTAAATCTTTTCGGGAAATTCGTTTGCCATGTTCGATAAGATTTTAAATATTATAAATTTATCAATAAGGTTACCAGTACAGCAAAATAAAGCATGCTTTACCAGGAAAACAATTATCCAAGAAAAATCAGTTCTCTTTCTAGACGATTAAGAAAATAAACTTTAACCTTCTTAGGTATTGAGTTACTAATTTGATAATATTAACAGTCTAATTTAATTAGCAAAATTACAAGTACAACACGTAAAGCATGCTAGTGGGTCCTAGACTACCCAGACACAAGCATAATAGTAGCTAGGCACGGACTCCCGTCACCTCGTGTGTACATAGCTGTCACGACCCCAAATCCTAACAGGTCGTGATGGCGCCTATCGTGGAACTAGGGTAGCCAACCATCACATAACTACACATTTGTTTTAATATAATTTCTCAAAAATCAATAATAACGAGCGACAAATTATAAAACTTTTCTCTAAGTCTTTAAGCAAACATAATAATATAATCTACTGTCTAAACAAATCCCCTAGGACTGGAGTCAACCGATCACGAGCATCTAAGAATAAAACTAACACTGCTAATGTCATAAACCATATCTCAGAATAAAATACTAATACTAATGAAGGAAGGGAAATTGAGAAGCTGCGGACGTTGGACAACTACCTCGAAATCCCAAAAGCTGACGATAACGAACTCGGATGGCTACTGCTCTGAACCAGTACCTGGGCCTGCACACAGAGGTGCAGGGAGTAATGATGAGTACACCAACTCAGTAGTACTGAAAAGATATCACAGTCTGAAGAATAAGAAACACACAGCAACAAATACACCAATCCACAAAACCGTAAAATATCAAGTCTCAATAAAGTATACATAAGTTCGAAAACCAGTTTCCGTAAAAATCCTTGAAACAAGTATAATTTCCAATATTTCTCAGTAAANAAGTCTCAATAAAGTATACATAAGTTCGAAAACCAGTTTCTATAAAAAAATCCTTAAAACAAGTATAATTTCCAATATTTCTAAGTAAAACTCCCAAAATATCAGTTTGAAAGATGAAACGAATCATAATCAAAAGCTCAGCAAAATATCATTTTAAACCGCCCCTCGGGCAAAATCATCACTCGTAATCAGTCACTCAGCACCTCACCATCACTCAATAACAGTCACTCAGCACCTCACAATCACTCAACATTAGCCCCTCGGGCAACCTCACTGTCACTCATGCCTCCCAATCACTCATCACTCAGCACTCGCACTCAGTAGGTACCTGCGCTCACTGGGGTGTGTACAAACTCCGGAGGGCTCCTACATCCCAAGCTCTATAAACAAGCCACATCATGGCATCAATCATCTATCAGGCTCACGGCCTCTCTCATATCATAAATATCCTCACAATATTGGACCTCAGCCTCACTCAGTCAGACACTCTCAACATGCCACTCGGGCCATAAATAAAACGTGGTTCTCGACCCAAAATAGTATTTCATTCAAGAAATAGTAATATCATCTAATAGGAATGTCAACAATTTCACAAGAAAGACTGAGTTTAAAATCATAGTTTCAAAGTATAATATCAGTAAAATAACCCCCAAGCGGTTAAACAGATCGGCACTTGGCCCCAAACATGGCTTACAACCCAAGTATATCAAAACACAGTACCACTATAAATCATATGCTTTAAAAGCGGTTTCGCAACTCAATAGTTTCCTGAAAAGGTACATTTTTCCAAATTTTCAATTCGTGCACGCCCCACACTCGTCATTCAGTGTGTGCGTCACCCTAAATCCGTGAAAGGATGTAAAATCCGGGGTTTCATACCCTCAGGACAGGATTAAAACACATTACTTACCTGAAACTAGCCCGAAAAGCTATTCCGCAACACGCTTGCCTCTCGAATCAACTCCCGAGTGCTCTAAATCTATCAAGTTCTGATTTTTCACATCAAATTATGCTAAGGGGATGAATTCTAATTGAAAAATATCAATTTTAGCACAAAATCCGAAATTAGCCAAAAACCCGACCCCTGGGCCCGTGTCTCTAAACTCGACAAACTTTATACCAAAATGATCCTTATCATCTCACGAGTCCGTACATATAAAGAACTCTGAAATCGGAGTCCGTTTGACCCCTCAAACCATCCCTAAAAGGCCTCTTAAACTCAAGCCCTAATTTTTCCTTTTTCTACTGATTTTCCCCAATTAAACACTGTTAATTTGGTCCTTAATCACATATAATCGAGTTATTGGGTCCAAAATCCTTACCTCAATGAAGAACAACCGTCTTCCCTCTTCAAAATCGCTCCAAAAGCTCAAATCTCGTTCAAAAATGGAAGAAAACTCGGACTGCTCGTTATATATACACTGTCCAGAATTTTCGCGGTACTGTTTACGCGGTACTGTTCATGCGATACTGGTCATGATGCTGTGAAAAAAATGCAGCATCTTTTCTTCTAGTCTAAATTGATCCGTTAACCTTCCGAAATCCACCCGAGGCCCTCGGAATCTCAACCAAATATACCAACACGTCCCAAAATACAATACGAACTTAGTCGAGCCATCGAAACATCAAAACACCAAAATCACATCGAATTCAAGCCTATGAACTTTGAAATTTCTAAATTCCACCAGCGATGCCGAAACTATCCAAAACACTTCCGATTGATCTGAAATTTTGCACACATAACCAAAATGACATTACGAACATGTTCCAACTGTCGGAATTCCATTCTGACCCCGATAGCCTATTTTCCACTACCGACCGGAAATCGCCAAAAACTAACTTTCGCCAATTCAAGCCTAATTCTACACTGGACATCACAAAAATATTTTGGACACACTCCTAAGTCCCAAATCATCTAACGAAACTATCCAAGCCATAAAATCTGCATTCCGAGGTCATTTACCAATAAGTCAACTCTCAGTTGACTTTTCCAACTATAAGGCTATTTTTAAAGACTAAATGACTAAATTCTTGCTACAGCTATTCCGATTCCGAGCCTACCAACTCTAACACATCATAAACAGTATAACCAACCTATGACAAGGCAAAAACAGGAATAATAATGAAATTTTTACGGAACGACCGGCCGGGTCGTTACATTCTCTCCCACTTAAACACACGTTCGTCCTCGAACGTTCCTAGAGTTATTCCAAACACCACCAAAATTGCTGTGTAACCTACCATGCACATATTCGGAGGTGATCCCACGTCACTCTACCCCATATAGGTCTAATAGCACAACACAATTGAAATTTCGAAATCCAATTCTGAAACCTTAGAACTAAATTTCCACTTCTGAGTCCATTCACAAGATCAAATTTCCACGACTATAAGCTGAAATAGTCTGAACACGCTGTATCAAGCCATATCCGCAACACAAGATGAAATCACATAATATACCGCATGACTCAACACTCATAGCGATGACTCCTAATCCCAATCGCTGCTCATAACAACCCAATACCGGTAAATAACCTCTTATCAAACAAAACCTCGCTTAAACACCTTCATATGGTGCTGATGATGAAAGAAACACGTAAAAACCAACAACCATTCGTCCGATCAGCATCAATACCATCCAGAGCCATAACTCGTGCAACTCGTTCACTCAATAACAACATCCCAAGAACTCAATTCATAAAATAGAGAAGACTCACACGAGAGGACTATCCTGCCATTACTCTTGTCATTACCACATCATGCTAAAAGCCTGATACACATCGTGAAACCATATCACACAAATTCGGCACAAAGGATCATACCTCTACCTAACTGAGCTGCAAAGATTGATCCCATCCAACCGCTGGACCACATCACATACTGTCACGACCCGATTTCGGAGTCGTGATGGCGCCTGTCGTGGAACCAGGCAAGCCGCCGTTTTTGTTTCTAAGCTAAATTCAATTTCCAATAAAAAAATAATTTTAAACGAAATTATTGATAATGCTAAGAGTCTGAAGTTTAAAAATAATATTTGAAAAACAAAATTTAAAATCTCCAACCCCGGATCCGGTGTCACTCAGTCATGAGCTACTATAATATAAAGCAAAGAAAAGGAGAAATGGACAACATTGTCTCAAAATAAAGAACAACAGGTAGAATAAGAAAGAGAAGACGAGGTCGCGATCGCCAGCTGCTACCTCGACAACTCCAATGAAACTCTGATAGCTGCTCAGTATCCACTACCGGGTCCCGGTGTATCCGGATCTGCACACAAGGTGCTGGGGTAACGTGAGTACACCAACTCAGAAGTAACGAACCCAAACTATATGCTGAGAGGTAGTGACAGAAAAAACCTCAGAAATCACAATAAACAATATACAGAAATTAGACATGCTAACAGTTTATCAGAATGAGTAAATATGCCAAGTATGCCGGTATGCTCTACATGCCATCATAAAAATATATGTATGAAACCAGTGTGGATATGCACATAGTGCTCACAGCTCTCCCACAGAATTCCTCTTAGAACTATATATGGCTCTCAGGCCCAGGGAAGTTCCATCCCAGAATATGCATAAACACCGGTGACCGTGGTCACTCAATACTGAGGAAAAAGGCCAGTCCAGCCACCACGGAGAAGATCCATCTTCGAAATACAATACTCGGACAGTATCCATGCCCAGGTAAGATCCATCCCTCACATAACATCAGCTTCGGACAAGATCCATGCCCAGGGCAGATCTATCCCTCACATAACATCAGCTTCGAACAAGATCCATGCCCAGGGAAGATCAATCCCTCATCATCAATGCGCTCACTGGGGGTGTAAAGACTCCGGAGGGGCCCTAGTGGCCCAAGCGCCATATCAAGCCAATGAAGGCATGATTTAATATCGCTGCGGTGTGAAGTCCAATCTCATAACTATCTCAATACCAGGCTCTCGGCCTCACTCAGTCATTACTATTCAGTCTCACTCACATGTATTAAAAATGCATCCATCAACCCGAAACAATGATAAGTATGCATATAATTAACAATACTTAGACTGAGATATAAAGTGATATGCTATAACAAGACTGAGTATATGAAATCAAATAATCACAAAATGAGACAGTAATATACGACCACTCGGGGCGTGAAGCCTAGCCTTTATACTTAACAAGATTCCTAACAGGTTCACAAATACCACATTAACAGAAGCACAGATATCATCAGGAAATAAACACTAAGCAGTGCCATGGGATAAGCCAGGTCACAAATACTCGGTGCACGCCCGCACGCCCGTCACTTGGCATGTGCGTCACCTTAATTATATTCATAAACCATTTAGCTCGGGGTTTCGAACCCTCGAAACCAAGTTTGGAAACCTTACTTACCTCAAAACCGGCTAAAATACTATTCTGCAGTGCCCTTACCTCTAAATTCGGCCCCTGAGTGCTCCAAATCTACCAAGTTCAGATTTCTATCATCAAATTATGCTTAAGGAATGAATTCCAAATGAAAAGTACCAAATTTAGCTCAAAACCCGAAATTAGCCAAAACTCGATCCCCGGGCCCGCGTCTCGAACTCGACAAATTTTATACCAAGATGTTCTTCATCATCTCATGAGTCCGTACATATAAAGAACGCTAAAATCAGAGTTCGTTTGACCCCTCAAATCGATCCCCAAAGGTCTCAGAATCTCAAGCTCTAACCCCATCTTTTGATATTCATGAATTAAACACTGATATTATGTTCCTTAATCACCTATAATTGAGTTTTAGGGTCCAAAATACTCACCTCAACGAAGAACACTGATTTTCCCTCTTCAAAATCGCCTCCAAGCTCTATTCCCGTTCAAATATGGTGGAAAAGTGGGCAAAGGTCGCAGAGGGTTTTAATGTATACTGTCCAATTATTACTTCACTGCGATCGCAGAAGTTCCCACGCGATCGCGAAGAACGAATTCCACAGACCCTCAAAAGACCCTACGCGATCGCAGACCTTCACACGCGATCTCGATTCAACAGGACCTCAACCCACGCGATCGCAAACTTACCCATGAGATCGCGAAGAATAAATGAACTCAGTCCCCACGCGCCTATAACTCTACGCGATCGCACGAAGATCCAAGCGACCGCACTGCTCTAGCCTGCCAAGCTATGCTATCGCAGACACACTTAAGAGATCGCGATCGCAACCAAACGATCACAAACTTACCCACGCGATCGCGAAGAATAAATGAACTCACTCCCCACGCGCCTATAACTCTACGCTATTGCACGAAGATCCACGCGACTGCACTGCTCTAGCTTTTCAAGCTATGCGATCGCATACACACTTACGCGATTGCATAGAACAACTTCACCTGCCTCGACTTTTACTCTACATGATCGCAGATATTGCCATGCGATCGCGATGAACAAATCACTGTTTTGTTAACACCAGAAAACAACAGACTTTCTAAGGCCAAAAAAATGCCCGTTAACCATCCAAAATCCATCTCGAGACCCTCCAGACCCCAACCAAATATACCAAAACATCATAAATGATCATTCAAACATAGTTTCACTCTCGGAACACCTAAACTAACATCAAAACACCAAAATCTCATCGAATTCAAGCCTATGAACTTTGAAATTTCTAAAACCCACCAACTATGCCGAAACTATCCAAAACAACTCCGATTGACCTGAAATTTTGCAGACATATCCAAAATGACATTACGAACCTGTTCGAACTGTCGAAATTCCATTCCGACCTCGATAGCCTAATTTCCACTGCCGATGGGAATTTACCAAAAACTAGCTTTCGTCAATTCAAGCCTAATTCTACACCGGTCCTCACAAAAATATTCCGAACACACTCCCAAGTCCCAAATCACCTAACGAAGCTATCCGAGCCATAAAATCTGCATTCCGAGGTCATTTACCAATAAGTCAACTCTCAGTTGACTTTTCAAACTCTAAGGCTATTTTTAAAGACTAAGTGACTAAATTCTCATTATAATTATTCTGATTCCGAGCCTACCAACTCTAACCCATCAAGAACGGTTTAACCAAGCTATGATGAGGCAATAACAGTAAATATAAATGCAGATTCTACGTAACAACTGACCGGGTCGTTACATTCTCCCCCTCTTAAACAAATGTTCGTCCTCGAACGTGCCAAGAGTTGTTCTAAAAGCCATCAAACCGCCGAATAACCTTACCATGCACATACCCCGGGGGAAACCCCACGTCACCCTACCCCGCATCGATCTAATTGTACAACACATTCGAATTCCACTATATCGAACCTAATCCCTACACCTTAGAACCCAAATTCCACGTCAAAACTCATCTACAAGATTAGAATCACGTCTCCACACATCGTATATACCTGAACCAAATCACACGAATCTGAAAGAACACAACTCATACGTCCAAACTCTATGATACCCAGCTACTTTACCTTAATCAAATCCTCTAGAAGCCCACAATAGAACCGCACCATGTGTGCATAAAACCAATGAATCGCCGCTCCCCGAAGCAGGGACTGGGAATCCCTAAATCATGCAGGAGCACAGATCAACCCAATAGCCATTAACTGACACCCTCACAATAGCTCTACGAAGTCAAACAATCTGATTTGGTGCAAAACATCTACATCAAGTCATACCTAAAAGTATCATCATTTATCTGATCAAACTACGTCGAAACTGACCATACTCAGAAATGGCACATCCATTCGGGTCTCCAGACCCCCAATAGGTACCACACACAATTGACACATGCGTTCCGTAACAACATCACCCACAAGGGCGAGCACATGAACAGATGTAACAAAATATTCATGGGGCGTATCCAGAGAATGGGCTAAAATATGATGAACATGTGAATATGAAAAACCGGAATCAATTAAAAACTGAAGCTTATCGTGACAGACTAAAACAATACCTAGGATCACGGCATCAGAAGCCATCTCATCTGGTCTGGCTGAAAATGCATAAAATAGGGCCTGATCACCACCGGATCGACCTCCCCCTCTAGGGCGACCCCTACCTGCCTGACCCCCACCTCTAGCTGCCTGGGATGGCGGTGCAGCTACTGAGTCTAAAATTGCGGGCTGACTCCTCTACTGATAAGTACCTCTCGTAAGACGAAGACAAAACCTCTTAATATGGCCCACATCTCCACACTCAAAGCAACCTCTCTTGAAGAAGGCACTGGGGACTGAAGGGAACCCCTAGCACTAGGATAACCACTGGAAGAGCCATGCACAGATGAACTATGAACCGATGGTGTCCAAGATTAACTCTGAATTGGCAAGGCACTGAAAGATGGGTTCACCTGATGCAAACTGTGAGGATCCTGACCAACTGAACCACCACGATAACCTGAGCGACCTGGCTGTGCCTGCCTGAATGGATGGCCACTACCGGGCTGAGGCTGTCCCCCTGAAGGAACCCCACCAAAACGCCCAGATCCTCGAGACCTCTTGGCCTCCCTCTCGATCCGCTCCTGGTAGCGAACCGACTCAATCTCTCTGGCAATGTCAACCACCTCCTCAAAAAAAGCGCCAGATACCCTCTCCCTGGTCAGAAAAATTCGAAGCTGATAAGTGAGGCCATCAACGAACCTCCTGATTCACTCCCTATCCGTGGGAACTAACCAAATAGCATGACGGGCCAACTCGGATAACCTCATCTCATACTGCATCACGGTCATGTCCTCCTGGTGCAACTGCTTGAACTCCCTACGTAGCTCCTCCCTGCGGGACTGCGGTATATACTTCTCCAGGAATAGAATGGAGAACTGATGCCAGGTAAGGGCCGCTGCATCAGCTTATCTACGCCTCTCATAGGCCTCCCACCAAGCGAGTGCAGCTCCTACGAACTGGAAGGTAGTAAATGGGACCCCACTAGCCTCCAGTATCCCTGCTGTGCAAAGGATCATCTGACACTTGTCCAAAAATCCCTGGGCGTCCTCTCCCTCAGTACCACTAAAAATCGGAGACTGGAGTCTACTAAACCTCTCTAACCTGTGCTGCTCGTCATCTGCCAAAGCTGGGACCACAAAATTTCGGGCTGGGGCAACCGGCTGGACTAGAGTTGTCCCCGGTGTCTGAAGCCCCTGAGTAACCTGCTCAGGTGTCCAAGCAGCAGTAGTTTGAGTGCCTCCCCCGGCCTGAGAAGTAGCAGCAGTAGTAGACATGGCGATGGCCTGTGCCAGGCTGGTGCACACTGTCAAAATCTGGGCTAGGGTCTCTTTAAGACCTGGAATCACAATGGGCATTGCTGGTGCCTGAGCCTGTCCCGCCGGAATCTCAACTGCGGGGACCTGATCCTGAGCAGTGGGAGGCTCCACAAGTACTGCCACGGCTGCTTAGCGGGCTGCACCCCTCCCTCTGCCACGGCCTCGACCACGGCCTCGACTTCCAGCTGGCCCTGGTGGTGTCTGATCACCACGATCAGTAGCACGAGTCCTTACCATCTGTGAGAGAAAGAAAACAACAGGAGTTTAGTTCCACAATTCAACAGAGTCGCACGACAGAATTCAATAATGTGGGATTTTTCCTAAGGGTTCTATAGCCTCTCGAAGATAAGTACAGACGTCTCCGTACCGATCCGCAAGATTCTACTAAACCTGCTCATGACTGGTGAGACCTATTTAACCTAGCCCTCAGATACCATCTTGTCACGACCCGATTTCGAAGTCGTGATGGTGCCTGTCGTATAACCAGGCAAGCCGCCCTTTTTGTTTCTAAGCTAAATTCAATTTACAGTAAAAATACAATTTTAAACAAAATTATTGATAATGCTAAGAGTCTGAAGTTTAAAAACAATATTTGAAAAACAAAATTCAAAATCTCTAACCCCGGATCCGGTGTCACTCAGTCATGTGCTACTATAACATAAAGCAAAGAAAAGGAGAAATGGACAACATTGTCTCAAAATAAAGAACAACAGGTAGAATAAGAAAGAGAAGACGAGGTCGCGATCGCCAGCTGCTACCTCGACAACTCCAATGAAACTCTGACAACTGCTTAGTATCCACCACTGGGTCCTGGTGTACCTGGATCTGCACACAAGGTGCAGGGGGTAACGTGAGTACACCAACTCAGAAGTAACAGAACCCAAACTATGGACTGAGAGGTAGTGACGGACAAAACATCAGAAATCACAATAAACAATATACAGAAATTAGACATGCTAACAGTTTATCAGAATGAGTAAATATGCCAAGTATGCCAGTATACTCTACATGCCATCATAAAAGTATAAGTATGAAACCAGTGTGGATATGTACATAGTGCTCACAACTCTCCCACAAAAGTCCACTCAGTACTATATATGACTCTCAGGCCCAAGGAAGTTCCATCCCGGAATATGCATAAACCTCAGTGACCGTAGTCACTCCGTACTGAGGAAAAAGGCCAGTCCAGGCCCCACGGAGAAGATCCATCTCCGCAATACAACACCCGGACAATATCCATGTCTAGGGAAGATCCATCCCTCACATAACATCAACTTCAGACAAGATCCATGCCTAGGGAAGATCCATCCCTAACATAACATCAGCTTCGGACAAGATCCATGCCCAGGGAAGATCCATCCCTCATCATCAATGCGCTCACTGGGGGTGTAAAGAATACCGGAGGGACCCTAGTGGCCCAAGCGCCATATCAAGCCAATGATGGCATGATTTAATATCGTTGCGGTGTGCAGTCCGATGTCATACCTATCTCAATAACAGGCTCTCCGCCTCACTCAGTCATTACTCTTCAGTCTCACTCACATGGATTACAGATGCATCCATCAGCCCGAAACAATGATAAGTATGTATATAATTAACAATACTGAGATTGAGATATGAAGTGATATGCTATAACAAGACTGAGTATATGAAATCAAATAATCACAAAATGAGATAGTAATATACGACCACTCGGGGCGTGAAGCCTAGTATTTATACTTAACATGATTCCTAACAGGTTCACAAATACCACATTAACAGAAGCACATATATCATTAGGGAATAAACACTAAGCAGTGCCATGGGATAAGCCAGGTCACAAATACTCGGTGCACGCCCGCACGCCTGTCACTTGGCATGTGCGTTACCTTAATTATAGTCATAAACCATTTAGCTCGGGGTTTCGAACCCTCGGAACCAAGTTTGGAAACCTTGCTTACCTCAAAACCGGCTAAAATACTATTCCGTAGTGCCCTAGCTTCTAAATTCAGCCCCTGAGTGCTCCAAATCTAACAAGTTCAGTTTTTATCATCAAATTATGCTTAAGGAATGAATTCCAAATGAAAAGTACCAAATTTAGCTCAAAACCCAAAATTAGCCAAAACCCGACCCCCGGGCTCGCGTCTCGGAACTCAACAAATTTTATACCAAAATGTTCTTCATCATCTCATGAGTCCGTACATATAAAGAACGCTAAAATCGGAGTTCGTTTGATCCCTCAAATAGATCCCCAAAGGTCTCAAAATCTCAAGCCCTAACCCCATCTTTTCTACTGATTTTTATGAATTAAACACTGATATTATGTTCCTTAATCACCTATAATCGAGTTTTAGGGTCCAAAATACTTACCTCAATGAAGAATACTGATTTCCCATCTTCAAATCACCTATAAGCTCTATTCCCGTTCAAAAATGGTGGAAAAGTGGGCAAAGGTCGCAGAGGGTTTTAATATATACTCTCAAGTTATTATTCACTGCGATCACGGAAGTTCCCACGTGATCGCGAAGAGCAAATTCTACAGACCCTCAAAAGACCCTACGCGATCGCAGAACTTCACACGCGATCGCGATTCAACAGGACCTTCGACCCACGCGATCGCAAATTTACCCACGCGATCGCGGAGAATAAATGAATTCACTCCCCACACGCCTATAATTTTATGCGATCGCACGAAGATCCACGTGACCGCACTGCTCTAGCCTGCCAAGCTATGCGATCGTAGACACACCTACGTGATCGCATAGAACAATTTCACCTGCCTCGACTTTTACTCTACGGATCACAGCTATTGCCATGCGATCGCGATGAACAAATCACTATTGTGTTAACACTAGAAAACAACAGACTTTCTAAGGCCAAAACAATGCCCGTTAACAGTTAGAAATGCATCCCGAGCCCCTCGGGACCCCAACCAAATATACCAACACATCATAAATGATCATTCAACATAGTTTCACTCTCGGAACACCTAAACTAACATCAAAACAGTAAAATCCCATCGAATTCAAGCCTATGAACTTTGAAATTTCTATAATACACCAAAGATGCCGAAACTATCCAAAACAACTTCGATTGACCTGAAATTTTGCAGACATATCCAAAATGACATTGCGAACCTGTTCCAACTGCCAAAATTCCATTCCGATCTTGATAGCCTAATTTCCACTGCCGACCGGAATTTACCAAAAACTAACTTTCACCAATTCAAGCCTAATTCTACACCAGTCCTCATAAAAATATTCCGAACACACTCCTAAGTCCCAAATCACCTAACGAAGCTATCCGAACCATAAAATTCGCATTCCGAGGTCGTTTACCAATAAGTCAACTCTTAGTTGACTTTTCCAACTCTAAGGCTATTTTTAAAGACTAAGTGACTAAATTCTTATTATAATTATTCCAATTCCGAGCCTACCAACTCTAAGACATAAAGAACGATTTAACCAAGCTATGATGAGGCAATAACAGTAAATATAAATGCAGATCTATATAACGACCGACCGGGTCGTTACACATACTCCAAGCCACCTTGCTCAAAATCAATAACCATGCAAAATTCGACATCAATTACTCAAAGTGCATTGCCATAACCACGGGGAAATCGGACAATACCATGCCACCTGAACTAGAAAGTACATAACCAACACGGCTCAATCCTGCAACACCCAATTACTTACCTTACTCCAATCTCGCTATAAAGCCCAGATATAACTACAGCCTATGCACATATATAACCAACGATCACAACTCCTCGAAACACCGAAAGGTAACTCATAGATC
>ML338762.1:0-16964 GCA_005239505.1 Nicotiana paniculata
TAAATCAAGCGCTTGTTGGGAGGCAACCCAGCTTTACTGCTTTATTTTATTTTTATTTTTTTTTCTAATTGTATTATTTTTGTAGTGTCAATATTTTTAATTTTTTAGGAGCATGGAAAGCAAAGCCACTGGACAGATGCAACAGCAAATCAGATGGTTGGAACTAAATGTGAGGTACCCGCATGAAGGACCAGGCCTGGGAGAAGTCTGAGTACCCTATGAGATGGTACTGCTTCGGCATTTGGCCTACCAGGGAGTTTCTTTTACCCTCTTGTATATATGACTATGCATTGGGGACAATGCACAATTTTAAGTGTGGGGTGAGGAGATTGTCTGGGTGAATTTTAATGCTATTTTAGTTGTGTTAGGTTAATGGAATAATTTATTGTTTTCACAAAAAAATAAAAAAATAAAAATTGGGTTTTTCCCGACGATGGATCTATTAGACAATTTTCTTGAGGGAAGTAAGTCGAAAGAAAATACAAAAAAAAAAGATTTTTGTTTTACGTAGTGTAGTAAATCCCCCTTGGTTTTTCTTTGAACCACGGTTCTTTTCCAAGGGTTTTAATTAAACCGGGTGTAGGTAGTTTTTAATTTTTAGGAGTAGTAACCACATGGTTGAGGGCTTAATAGTAGCAATATCTCAAAACGTGCTAATGCCTTGAGAATAGTCAGTACTATGGTTGTGACGCTTAGGCTCAATCTTTTGACTCCAGGATAAATACCTTAAATCAGGAATTCTTAAGATTTGCTTAACTGCTTTGACTGGAGTGACGTGATAGATCCGATCGTGAGTGAGTTATGTGCCATGTGTGTGTGAGGTTTGTATGCTATTCTGTGCATTACATTTGATGTCTAGAACTTGCCCTGTGTGTGTGCAAAGCGAAATAGAAGTTTTGTTCAGTCTTGGAAGTGATAGTCATTTCTTTGTTGAGCCAACTATATATATTTTACCCACCTAATTGTTATGTATCGTAGTTAACCCCGTTGAGCCTATTATCCTTTTTCTTGGCAACCACATTACAAGCCAAGCCATACCCCTTTGTTTGAATTGATCATATATTTGAACCTTGTCACCTCTCGTAAGCACTGGAAATGTTATGAAATATGGAAAAAATTAAAGTGTGGGGTGTTAGGTTGGTTTTTGAGGGGAATAATTGAAATAAGGAGAGAGATGCACTGTTGTGAAAAGTAAGAGTCACTTGAAAACAAAAAAAAAACAAAAATATATAGTATGTGACAAGTGGTGACTCTTAATGTATTTGTGCTTAAAGAAGTATGGGGTATTAACATTGATGTGAAGGTGGAGTTGGTTTAATATAAGTTTGAGGTTGAAAAGCTAAAGTATGTGTATTAAAGTACTTAGGGAGGTGTACCCATTCTTATATCTAAATGTATCCTACCCGTCCCGCAGCCTACATTACAACCAAATAAAAGTCCTAATTGATCCTAGACTGAATGAACTCGATTAGTAGAGTAGTACACCGCGGGCAAGCCTATGGTGCATCTTTTGTGGCATATGAATGTTATTTCTGAGAGTGAGTGAATTATTTCTATCTTAAGTTCCTACGTTCTTAAATTTCATTGTGTGTGGAACTAACTATTGGATTTGGTGAGGGCACATGATTCACGAAGGAAAGGTAATGTTGTTGACCTCTAAGTTAGAGTAGTGAGTGGATTATGAATAAAGCATGGTATATGTGAGTCGACTATTGAGGCGAGGATGTCACACCTCTGTGCGTGAATTGTTTTAAATATTCTTGGTATAATGTGTTAAGGGATTTGCTTAATAAGTTGTGTTCATGAGTGTAGTTGATTGCTCGAGGACGAGCAAAAGTTTAAGTGTGGGGTGTTGATGTGTGGCTAGAAGTTATGGTTTAACACGTTATGTGTCTTACATATTATGAGCGTTAATGATAAAAAATACACTTTTTATGTGCATAATGGAGTCTATTTCATGTGTAGGTGCATTGGAGATGGAAACCGAGCTAAATGGATGCATGAACGTCAAAAATACGCTCAAGTGTCGAAAAGGAGTGACCCGGGCTATAGCTGGGTGTTTTAGCCTTAAAGCCAGGCCAACCCGGGGGTTAGTGGGGCGTTTGGCCCCTAAAGCCAGGGTCAGCCTGGCGTTAGTGGGGCATTAGAGCCCTAATGCCAGGTTTGCCCTGGCGATAAGGGGGCGTTTGGGGCTTAACGCCTGGGTCCCTGTCCGGTCAATTCCGAGTTTTGAAGGTTTTAAGTGTTTCCCGGTTGGAATAGAAGTCTCCTACACGTTTAGGGTTTGTCCTAAACATATAAATAGACCCAAGAACCCAACTGTGGAGGGAGAAGCCATTGAAGTAAAGAACAACGTGTGGATTACTACTCAGTGAAGCAAACATTGATTTTCATAGCTTTTACTTATTATTTTGTAATTCAATTATGCAAGTTATTTTAGAATTGGTTCTTATGAATATGAGTAGCTAAGTTTCTTAATCTAGGGTTTTGGTGGAACCCGTTGGGGGATAAACTTATNTTGGTTGATTAAACTCTATTTGTTCAACTACGTTCTTGCTGTAGTTAATTGAATGGCCATTAATAAATTGTGCCTATTTATTATGTATCTACTTGAGAGAGAGTGCATATTTAGGTAATTGTTTGAACAACACCACTCCCGGAGTATAGACGAAAGTCATAACCGAGGGTTTAGAGGTTGGATTAGAGATAACGATACTTCGGGTGCAATCTAAGTGAACTGTAATGCGATCTAGCTAGCGTAACTTGAGAGAGTGCGTCTAGTAAATTATCATAATTACTTGAGAGAGATTTATGGTAGATAGAGTGTTTGTGATTGATAGAGATAATTAATAAAGCTGTACGAAGTATCCGAGAAGCAAGTTCACCAACGGGGGAAACCATAGCCTTAGACCTTTATTACAATTGGTTACACCTTATTGTAGTTAATCTGTAGTTTTAATATGTTCATTCAGTCGTAATAGTTTAAACAACACCAAGTGACAGTTTAGTATTCTGACAGCTTTCTTGATACGTTAACTCCTTGTGGGATCGACTCTGGGCTTAATACCCCAGATTATATTTGCAACGCTCATTTAGTTTTTTTATTAGACATAGTTGAGAGTGATCAATTTACTTCCAGTATTTACTTGGATTTCAGTGCCTTATATATATTGCTGCTTCACTACCTTTACATGCCTACCGTGTTCATCATATGTTGTTAATTAATTTGTTAGCCCTTAGTGAGTGTCTAATTCGACCTCTCGTCACTACCTCTCTGAGGTTAGGCGGGCGACTTACTGAGTACACATTGTTTTTGTACTCATGCTACACTTGCTGTGCATTTTTATTACACAGGTACTTTCATAGTGACATGGCTGGTTTGGAGACTTAGGCGAGCTGCACCATCCGGAGGCGATCCGGAGGCGATCCGCAGCTGACAGAGTCTCCCTCGTACTGTATTTATTTTCATTTTAAATTTCATGAAAATAAATACAGTATGAGGGAGACTCTGTCAGCTGCGGATCGCCTCTGGATGGTGCAACTCGCCTAAGTCTCCAAACCAGCCATGTCACTATGAAAGTACATGTGCAATAAAAAAAATGCACAGCAAGTGTAGCATGAGTACAAAATCAACGTGTACTCAGTAAGGCGCCCGCCTAACCTCAGAGAGGTAGTGACGAGAGGTGGAATTAGATACTCGCTAAGGTCCAACAAATTAATTAACAGCATATGATGAGCACGGTAGGCATGTAAAGGTAGTAAAGCAGCAATATATATAAGGCACTGAAATCCAAGTAAATACTGGAAGTAAACAAACAGTTACCACTTCCTCATTTTCCCCCAAATATTTTTAAATAAATAATTTCCTCTTTGTTTTCCCCCAAATATCTTATCACTTTTAAAAATCCATGAAAAATATTTAACAATTTAGCATGCGCATACGGGATAAGAACAACCGGCCTGAGTCGTCATAATAATCATCTCTGTGCACTGCCGATGATTGAACGACCCGTACCAAAAGTGCACCTCTCAATAAAGAAAATGAACTCTAGTCTTCTTTAGATATCAAATTATGATTTCGATTATATTAGCAGTCAAATAATACAGGCAGGATCACGGGTACAACACATAAGGCATGCTAGTGGGTCCTAGACTACCCGGACATGGCATAATAGTAGCTACGCACGGACTCCCGTCACCTCGTGCGTACGTAGCCCCCGAAGATAATAGCACATACTAAGTTAGTTCACCTAGGGGGGACAAATCCCGCTCACAAAGTTAGAAAGGAGACTTACCTCGCTCCAAAGTCCCATAACCGGCTTCCAAGCCCTTCTGTCGACTCCAATGGATGCACAGCGCCCCAAAATTACCAAATAACGGGCAAATCAATGAAAATTCATCCTAATACTTGCAATAAATTCAAATTATATACTTTCCCAACTCCGCTCGGTGAATTGACAAAAATGCCCTCGGGCCCAGGTGCCCGAAATCCGAAATTTCTTGAAGATATAATCTACCCATAGCTCCACTAGTTCAAATATACAATTTACTCTACATTTGATGCTCAAATTCGTGGCTAAAATCCAAATTACCATTTCTAGGTTTTCTTCAATATTTCCAAATTTCCATGTCTAATTCCATGCATATACCTGTATTTAACTTAGAAACATGAAGGAATTACTTACCTTGACATTGATGATGAATTTCCCCTCCTGAAGCCCTCCTAAAATCGCCTAAGCCATGAGAAAAATGAGAGAAATGTCCAACAATTTCGGTTTTAAAACATTCTGCCCAGCCTCATTTCCGCACCTGCGATCCTACCTCCGCACCTGCGCTCCTGCAGGTGCGACCAAATCTCCCGCACCTGCGGCTTCATCAGCTCCAGCCAAGAATCGCACCTGCGCCCCAATGTTCGCACCTGCGGCGCCTCGCAGGTGCGGTAGCACCAGACACCAGCAACTTCAGCTTTTCGCACTTCAAATATTGATCTGTTAACCACCCGGAATTCACCCGAGGCCCCCAAGACACCATCCAATTATACAAACCTGTTCCAAAACATAATACTGACTTTCTCGAGGCCTCAAATCACATCAAACAACATTGAAACCACGAATCTCACCCAAATCCCAACTTTATGAACTTAGAAATTTCCAATTTTACATCTGATGCCGAAACCTATCAAATCACATCCGATTGACCCCAAATTTTGCACACAAGTCATATTCGACTTACGAACTTGCTCCAACTTCCGTAATTCTCATTCCGACCCTGATATCAAAATTTCCACTTCCGGTCGGATTTCTCCAAAAACCTTCAAATTCCTATCTTTAGCCAAATGACTTCAAAATGACCTTCGGGCATCCGAATTCACTTCCGATCGTGCTCTCAACTCCAGAATCACCATAAGCTCTTCCCAGACTCAGAATCCCAAACGGACATCAATAACTCTGAAATGCACTTCAAGCCCAAATTTATGAAATTCTTCTAAAATGCTAACTTCCACAATATGCACCGAAACGCTCTTCATTTATCCAAAACCCGATTCCGACATACGCCCAAGTCTGAAATCATCATACGAACCTGCAGGAACTTTCAAATCCTGATTCTGAATTCGTTTACTCAAAATTCCAATCTTAGTCCATTTCTTCAAAGGCTTCTGAAATGAGAATTTTCTTTCCAAACCAACCCTAAACTTCCCGAAATTCAATTCCGACCACGCCCACGGGTCATAATACCTGAAACGAAGCTGCTCACGACCTCAAACCGCTGAACGACATGCTAGATCTCAAAATGACCGTTTGGGTCATTACATTCTCCCCCACTTAAAAAGACGTTTGTCCTCGAACATGCTAAGAACTGCTCTGGAGTTGTCTGAAATCACTGTTTAACACCTCGAGCACCTGCCCGTGCTACCACAACCCAGTTGAGTACATAACCTTGATCAAATCTGAAGATTTCTTCTTTTATCCATATAATAAGCTCAGAACCTAGTTCCAACACTTGAAATTTTCTGCCAGGCCTAGTTCCAATATATAAACACCGTATCAACTACTACACGATATACCAGAACATGACTGCATACCTTTGCTGAATCAGCACCATGCACTGCATAACTCATCATCTGACCACATTGGAATTCCCTGAACCTTAATAGCCAAAATTTCTACGAATCTGATGCTCTCAATGCACCTTATAAGATATATACATACACCCTGCTATAATGCTGACGATACCACTACAACGGAGGAGATGTGCAGAAATTCATACCCAACTACAGAGTTAACAAATCATTGAATATCTCATCTTGACTAGAATCATCACCTCATTATGAACCTGAATAATGGTATTTGTTCTTTAATATACACTTCACATAACCTTATCGCACNATCATCACCTCATTATGAACCTGAATAATGGTATTTGGTCTTTAATATGCACTTCACGTAACCTTATCATACTGATCCCTGATTTGATAATCTCGTCTCACCCAGTATGAACTGCTCAGACAACAAATCACCCCAAACATGACCAACAACCGCACATGATACCACATCGCGCCAATAGTCCATAACTCGAACATGACAGATAAGAAATGACTCAGGGAGGGACTATTCAACTCACGCAACTAATACAAACTTTTCTCATAAAATAGGAAGTAAACCATAAGAAAAATAAATATATATTAACCCTTCTCATCATCACACTGTTGCGCGTGCAACCCGATCCAAATAACATACCCTGTGGCGGTGTGCCACCCGATCCCATCATAAAACTCACATAAGGAAATATATACGGAGCTGAATTGCTCACTATTACACATTACCGAATATCGGTCACATGCACACTAAGTGCATAATACCATCATGGGGAGACTGATAAGTGCAAAACTCAAGCACAAGTGAGGTGCGATATATATATATATATATATATATATATATATATATATATATATATATATATATACTCTGGATCTCAAGAGCTATCCTGCTTACATAACATCACCACTACACGGGACCTCAATACATATGAAATTATCAAGTTGTTTCACAACTCACACGGCAAAATCAATATTACCTAAATTGACGAAGACGGGACAACACCTGATATCTCAACACCCCTCCTTGAGGAGCGCTATACTGAAATGAACATGCCTGGCTCATACGGAGCCCATAATCATATTTAAATCCGTCCACAAACACCGAGTCTACCTTGCTCGCACCAAACTAAGCTAATAGCTTTACCTGGGTCCACATTAACCCACTTTCTCTCATAATACGCGAGAACAACCATCATAGCCGGGACAAACACCCCACAATCCACAACCAAATAAACTGAACGCCTTTCAGGCATAACTTCTCAAATAAACATTGCACTTCTTTATACTCAGTCCAAATCTTCAATCCATCAAGTGAATACATGTCACACTTGTATAATCTTCTTGCGGTCAAGCTTCCACGACCTTCTATACAAGGCAACAAGTATGCCCATCCATAACACCGATCACACTAAGGCTGCAAGACACATCAAGAACCCATGACCAGGGTTCAAAGCCTCTTTCACCGAATATCGATCTCAGGTGACACTGAAGATAACACCAGCCTACTCTGAACTTTCAAATCACTTTTTCGTGCTCTTCCGAGCTCATGACATCCTTATTAACACCGAACCGCAAATCTCGATTCTTACTCCCAATTTCATACTGCTTACCGCACCTAACAAGCCAATATGAGGTAGCGCAATAATCCCATCATAACTTCTTAACCACCAATAGGGTGAACGCTTCATCATATAGAGACCTTTTACTTAACTCATTTCAAGAGTACCATCTCAATAGACGAGTGAATTCTCACAACCACCCAACATGCAAATCCTTAAGTAGTAGTCTATACCACCATAACCCTTCCAGGATAACTTAATCACATCAAAGGAACTGATCACTGCCGCAAATGTGCCATTTCAACCATGGCTAATCAATCTATGTTCTTTTAATCATCTTGAATTGCTTCAGGAATAATATCAACTTCCCTCACTCATCCTGAGTGACCTTAATTCACGAGACTATGCTGCCTAAATTTCGTAACTCGTCTCATACCCTCCTGATAGTCTTTCTACAACCCGGAGTTTATTTCTCTCACTCCTCCAATACTATCCTGCACGTTGAAACGTATCACAGAACATTCTAACCATCTTCCTTTTTCTCAGAAATTACTTTGCAATAGCTCGATTCTCGATCATACTGCTGCCTGAAACAAACGTCGTGTTCTTAACTTTTGAACTCACTAGGACCGCTATTGAGAGTAACCCACTCTGACTGGCCCCGAATACAATCAACTCCAAGGCTCTTCTAGCACATGAACACCCCTTTCAAGGAAACACGTGATCGAGTCACTATCCTTACAATTTGCCCATGCCTTAAGCATAAATTCTGAATCTTCCAAAGCCTAACCCTGGTCCGACAGGGCCAACTCTTTCACACATTCATCAAATCCCACGCTTAATCACCATTTTACTCCTTTCCCTTAGCTGTAATAACTTGCCAACACACCGACAATCCGCAACCCTATGATAACACAATCCTGCAACCCAACTACAGATAGTGGGACTCCCCCACTTAGCCCGAAGCTACTCCTTGCACCACTCTAGACCCTGCCGAGATCCTTTCTCCTTTGATAACACGATCTTGCTCAACCAATCCGTCCAATTCTTCCAAATTCTCTTACTAGAACTTCCTAAATACTCAAATTCTCTAGAATCATTCACACATTCTACCTCCTACCGAACAACCACTAGAACCCCTCACAGAGACCTACCAACCATGCCACTGCCAACCTATTCACAGGAGATAACCCGCCTGTGGAAATCACCCACGGACACCTTCCAAAGATGCTGAAATGTCCGCTCTCTGTGACTTCAATACCCCATCATACGCCCTGCTTCATTCACCAACATTACTAGTCCTTCCGCTCCTCATGACATCCATTAAATGTGTGACATTATATTCAAATTTCAAGCTATGTTGCCGCTCCTCCACTTTGCGACTGCTCGACTTCCGCTTCTTACACCTGGCCTCCTAGAAATGGAACAACCGCCTAGCCTCACTTCAGGATCATTCTCTGTAGCTCTTAAACCAGCAGATCACCACGACTTCAAGCTCTCCAAAGATCATCTTTCTCTAGCTGCCTTCATTATCAACACTTATCTGATACTAAACCACTGCACCTCACGGTCTCTGCCAACCGTATTCTTCAATACTTCTTCTCAATAAACTCTAATCTTCCTTAATCATTCAATTAAAGTTCCGATTATGTTAGCAGTCTAATGTTACAGACAAGATCACAGGTACAACAAGTAAGGCATGCTAGTGGGTCCTAGGCTACCCGGACATGGCATAATAGTAGCTACGCACGGACTCCCGTCACCTCGTGCGTATGTATCCCCCGCACATAGTAACACATGCTTAATTAGTTCACCTAGGGGGGCAATTCCCCCTCACGAAGTTAGAAAGGAGACTTACCTCGCTGAGTCCCATAACTGGCTTCCAAGCCCTTTCGACGACTCCAATTGACGCACGACGCCCCAAAACTACCAAATAACGGGCAAAGCAATGAAAATTCATCCTAATACTTGAAACAAATTCAAATTATATACTTTCCCAACTCCGCTCGGTGAATTGACCAAAATGCCCTCAAGCCCACGTGCCCGGAATCCGAAATTTATCGAAGATATAATCTACCCATAGCTCCACTAGTTCAAATATACAATTTACTCTATTTTCCATGCTCAAATTCGTGGCTAAAATATCCAAATTACCATTCTCTAGGTTTCTTTAAGATTTCCCAATTTCCTACCAATTTCCATGTCTAATTCCACGCATATACTTGTATTTAACTTAGAAAACGAAGGAGTTACTTACCTATCATTGCATGAAGAAATCCTCTCTTTGAAGCCTCCCACAATCGACCAAACCAAAAGAAAAAAAATGAAGAAATGGCCAACAATCTCTATTTTAAAACATTCTGCCCAGCCTCATTTATGCCCTTGTGATCCTACCTCTGCACCTGCGCTTCCGTTGGTGTGACCAATCTCCGCACCTGCGGCTTCCTTAGCTCCAACCCAAAATCGCACTTGCGCCCCATTATCCGCACCTGTGGCCAAAGCCTCGCAGGTGCGGTCGCACCAGACACCAGCAACTTCAGCTTTTCTCAACTTCAAATATTGATCTGTTAACCACCTAGAATCCACCCGAGGCCCCGGGGACCCCGTCCAATTATACCAACCTGTTCCAAAACATAATTCGGACTTTTTCGAGGCCTCAAATCACTTCAAACAACATCGAAACCACGAATCGCACCCAAATCCCAACTTTATGAACTTAGAAATTTTCAACTTCTACATCTGATGCCGAAACCTATCAAATCACATCCGATTGACCTCAAATTTTGCACACAAGTCATATTCGACATTATGGACTTGCTCCAACTTCCGGAATCGCATTCCGACCAAAATATCAAAATTTCCACTTCCGGTCAAATTTCTCCAAAAACCTTCAAAGTCCTATCTTTAGCCAAATGACTTCAAAATGACCTCCGGACATCCAAATTCACTTCCGATCTCGCTCCCAACTCCAAAATCACCTTACGAAGCTATTCCCAGACTCGGAATCCCAAATGGACATCAATAACACTGAAATGCACTTCAAGCCAAACTTAGGAAATTTTCTTCAAAATACTGACTTCTACAATATGCATCGAAACGCTCCTGGGTTATCCAAAGCCTGATCCGGACATACGCCCAAGTACAAAATCATCATACGAACCTGCACAAACCTTCAAATCCTGATTCAGAGGTCGTTTACTCAAAATTTCAATCTTAGTTAATTCTTCCAACTTAAGGCTTCTGAATTGAGAATTTTCTTTCCAAATCAACTGTAAACTTTCCGAAATTCAGTTTCGACCACGCCTACAAGTCATAATACCTGAAATGGAGATGCTCATGACCCCAAACTACTGAACGACATGCTAGAGCTCAAAACGACCGGTCGGGTCGTTACACCTTTCTAACTTTGTGAGGGGGAATTGTCCCCATAGGTGAACTAATTAAGTATGTGCTACTATCTGTGGAGGCTACGTATGCACGAGGTGACGGGAGTCCGTGCGTAGCTACTATTATGCCATGTCCAGGTAGTCTAGAACCCACTAGCATGCCTTACTTGTTGTACTTGTGATCTTGGCGGTAATATTAAACCGCTAATATGATCGAAATAATGAATTGAATCCCTAAGAAGACTAGAGTTCATTTTCTTAATCACCTAGAAAGAGAAATTGATTCCTCTGTGGATAATTGTGTTTCTGATAAGGTTATATTATTGAATATTATTAAACTTGGCAAATGAGTTTCAAAACAAAGATTTAAAAGCTATTTTTCATGTTCCGTTAAGAAGAATTTTACCACTTTCCTAAGTAATTGCTTTCTTGATAAAATGCAGATTTATTATGTGAATATGTGTACATATGAGCACCTGAGTCACATGTATGATTTGCGAGCAGGCTAGCCTTATTATTTTTATGTTGACCGCGTCGCATGATTGATTCGCGAGCGGGGAAAAATAGATGCATCTATGGTTCGAGTTGTTTGACCCTTCGGTAGTGCACAACTTATTATTGTTGGTTCGCGTCGTTTGACCCTCGGTATTGCTTGCGCATGATATTTACTGCATACTTGTTGTGATTTTGCCTGATTACTGGCCTGGAATTTTAAGTTGTCAACTGAAATGACAGAGATTTAAAGTTATTAAAAATTTTGGAAGAAGTTGTTATTTCTCGTTAATTATTGGTTAACTGATTAAACCATCCATGTTTGATTATTTGTTATTAAAATGACGAAGATTTAAAGTGTTAAATATGGAAGGAGTTGATATTATTTATCCCTGATTTTAATAAACTGCCTATGACATACATGCGTAGTGTCTCACTTGATTATACTAAATTGACCTTTAGCAAGTGTCAAATCGGCCTCTCATAACTACCTCTCTGAGGTTAGGCGAGTGACTTACTGAGTACACGTTGTTTTTGTACTCATGTTACACTTGCTGTGCATTTTTATTGCACAGGTACTTTCACAGCGATGTGGCTGGTTTGGGGACTTAGGCGAGTTGCATTATCCGGAGACGATTCGCAACTGACAGAGTCTCCCTCGTATTGTATTCATTTTGTTTTAAATTTCATTGTCCAATTTGTATCTCGGAAAAGCTTTGTAATGATTGTATAAATTCTTAGAAATTGTTCATGCACTTGTGACACCGGGTTCTAGGATGTGTTTGGGGTATATTTGCTAAAATGGAATATTTAAACCATCATATTTACTTAACGAATTTTGTTTAGTTATTCGTAATAAGTTAAAGGTAATGATTTCAAAAATGTTAAAACAGGAATTTATTTCAACTAGTTAATGATTGGCCTGCGTGACAATGGTGTCCAGCGCCATCACGACCTTAATAGATTTTGGGTCGTGACAACTTGGTATCAGAGCACTAGGTTCCCTTAGGTCTCACGAGTCATGAGCGAGTCTAGTAGAGTCTTGCGGATCGGTACGGAGATGTCTGTACTTATCTTCGAGAGGATACAGGGCTGTTAGGAGTACTTCTCTTCTTGATTCCTCATCGTGCGATTTGATTCCTTTAAGGCTTATGCCTATGTTTCTTCCTACTCAATCTTATGTGTCGCGAAGCGCTTGCTATGAATCGGAAATTTGAGGAATTGAAATGGTGCTATAGATACGATGCGAGATGTTGTCCATGTGTAATTGGTTGGGGGTTGTTGTTATGGCCCTGCAGAAGGATAATATGTTTTTTCAGCTCAGTAGTTGTGTTTCTGAGAGCCTTAAGGCTATGCTCAGGTAGTGATGATGCTTACGATTGGTTATCGCGCGATGTGGGTGTGATGGTAGGACGTTTGCCCATATGTTGAGTCCTGATGAATGGTTTGAAGGGAGCTCTTCTCAGAATGTGATTTCGAGGTTTTGGTATTTTAGTTTCGGCAGAGGAAAGGCATTTGGATTATGAACGGTCCGGTTGGGGTTGATAAAGTAGTAAGACTTGGTGTTTTCAAGTAAGGTGGATTATTCACCTATGAGGTGTTATCGTCGTCCTTGATCGAATGGAATGTGTTAAGTTCGTTAGTGCCATAGTTTCTTCGGGTGCATGGGGCCTGAGTATTGTGAAGAAGTATTGAAGAATGCGGTTGGCAGAGACCGTGAGGTGCGGTGGTTCAGTACTGGATAAGTGTTGAAAATGAAGATAGCTCGAGATAAATGATCTCCGGAGAGTTTGAAGCCGTGGAGAACTGCTGGATTAAGAGCTACAGAGAATGATATTCAATTAAGGCAGCAATTGGGCAGCATACGATGAAGGAAGACATGTGAGATTCATGCAACGGCTAAATTTCTAAAAGGCCAGGCGTAAGGAAAAGAGGTCAGGTAGTGCCTAAAGGAATGAGTTTAACCAAAGTGGGAGAGCGGCAACATAGTGGTGAATTAGAGGATATTGTAGTGCATTTAGTAGATGTCCATGAGGAGCGAACAGACTGGTAAAGTTGGTGAATGATAACAAGCTTAGGATGGGATATTGATGTCTTAGAGGGTGTGCAGTACGACATCGTTGGAAGGTGTTAGTTGGTGATTTCCACAAGTGGGTTATCTCCTGTGAATAGGTTAGCGGTGGCATGGTTGGCAAGTTTCTATGAGGGGGTTCTAGTGGCTATTCGGTAGGAGGCAGAATGTGTGAATGATGCTAGGGAATTTGGAAATATTTAGGGAGTGCTAACAAGAGAGTTTGGAAGGATTGGATGGATCGTCTGAGTAGGATCATGCTAGCAAAGGATAAAGGATCTCAGCAGGGTCGAGAGTGGTGCAAGGAGTAGCTTTGGGCTAAGTGGGGGAGTCCCACCACTTGCAGTTGGGTTGCAGGATTGTGTTATCATTGGGTTGCGTATTGTCGGTGTGTTGGCAAGTTATTTCAGCTAAGGGGAAAAGAGTAAAATGGTGATCGTGCGTGGGATTTGAGAAATGTGTGAAAAAGTCGGTCCTATCGGACCAGGGATAGGCTTTTCAAAGATTCATAATTTATGCTTAAGGCATAGGCGAGTTGTAAGGGTAGTGACTCAGTCACGCGCTTCATTGAAAAGGGTGTTCATGTGCTAGAAGAGCCTTGGAGTTGCTTGTATTCGGGACCAGTCAGAGTGGGTGACTCTCAATAGCGGTCCTAGTGAATTCAAAAGTTAAGATTGCGGCGTAAAAGGGTTTCAGGAAGCAGTATCATTAAGAGTCGAGATTTTGCAGTATAATTTTTGAGAAAAGGGAAGATGGTTGGGGTGTTCTATGATATGTTTCAGCATGCAGGATAGTATTGGAGGAGTGATAGAAATAAACTCCGGATTGTAGAAATATTATCATGAGGGTATGAGACGAGTTGCGAGATTTAGGCAGCATGGTCTCGTGAATCAAGGTCACTCGGGATGAGTGAGGGTTGAGTTTGCTATGAGTTGAAGGAAGTTACTATTATTCCTGAGGCAACTAAAGATGATTAAAAGAAGATAGATTGATTAGCCATGGTTGAAATGGCACAGGTACGACAATGATCAGTTTCTCAGTGTAATTAAATTATGCATGTGGTTTGGGACGGTATGTGCGAGGCTTGTCGGCCATCGTAATAGATTTCATGTGGGAACATTCGAGTGCTATGACCTATCATGTATAGGCGAATCCTGGAAGATTTATGGTGGTTCAGATCACTACCTAAGGATTTGCATGTTGGGTGATTGTGAGAATTCACTCGAGTATTGTTATTGTTCTCTTGAATTGAGGTAGGTAAAAGGTTTCTATATGATGAAGTGTTCACCCTATTAGTGGTTCATAGGTTATGATGTAATTCTTGCGCAATCTCATATTGGCATGTTAGGTGTGGTAAGCAGTATTTAACTGGAAGTTAGGAATCGAGGTTGCGAGTCGATGTTGACAAGGATGTCATGAGCTCAGATGAGCAAGAAAAAGTGACTTGAAAGTTCAGCGTAAGCTGGTGTTATCTTCAGTGTCACCTGAGATCGATATTCGGTGGAAGAGGCTTTGTACCCAGGTCATGGGTTCTTGATGTGTTTTACAGTACTAGTGTGGTCGGTGATGCGGAGGTGCAGACTTGTTACCTGGTGTGGAAGTTCGTGGGAGCATAACCACGAGAAGATTACATAAGTGTGACATGTAGTCACTTAATGGAAGATTTGGACTGAGTATAAAGAAGTGCAATATTGCTTATTTGAGAATTTATGCCTGAAAGGCGTTCAGTTCATTTGGTTGTGGATTGTGTGGTGTTTGCCCCGGATATGATGGTTGTTCTCGCGTATTATGAGGGGAAGTGGGTTAATATGGACCCAGGTAAAGCTATTAGCTTAGTTTGGTGCGAGCAAGGTAGACTCGATGTTTGTGGATGGGTTTAAATATGATTATGGGCTCCGTATGAGCCAGGCATGTTTATTTCAGTAGAGCGCTCTTCATGGAAAGGTATTAGAACAACAGATGTTGTTCCGTCTTCGTCAAATTCATGTGATATTATGATTGTGCCGTGTGAGTTGTGAAACGGCTTGATAATTTCTTATGTGTTGAGATCTCCGCGTAGTGAGGATGTCATGTGAGCAGGACAACTCTTAAGATCCAGAGTATATATATATATATATATATATATATATATATATATATATATATATCGCACCTCAGTTGTGCTTGAGTTTGTAGCATATGGCTTTATCAGTCTCCCGGGATGGTATTATCCACTTAGCGTGCTTGTGATCGATATTCAGTAATTTGCAATAGTGAGCAATTCAGCTCCGTATATATTTCCTTATGTGAATTTTATGTGTGGATCGGGTGGCACGTCGTCACGGGTATATTATTTGGATCGGGTTGCACGCCGCAACAATGTGATGATGAGTAAGGTTACTATATTTATTTTTCTTATGTTTTAGTTCCTATTTTCTGAGGAAAGTCCATAGTAGTTGTGTGAGTCGAGTAGTCCTTTCCTGAGTCATTTCTTATGTATCATGTTCGAGTTATGGCCTATTGGCGCAATGTGGTATCATGTGAGACTGTTGGTCATGTTTGGGGTGATTTGTTGTCTGAATAGTTCATACTGGGTGAGACGAGATTATTGGATCAGCGATCAGCGCGATAAGATTATGCGGAATATATTAAAGGACAAATACCATTATTTGGTTCGTAATGAAGTGATGATTCTAGTCAAGAGGAGATATTCAATGATTTTTTAAATCGGCAAATGATCATGAATTTCTACACATCTCCTCCGTTGTGGTGGTATCGCCAGCATTATAGCAGGATGTATACATATATCATAAGGTGCATTAGGAGCATCAGATTCGTGGAATTTTGGCTATTAAGGTTCAGGGAGTGTCATTGTGGTCAGATGATGAGTTATGCGGTGCATGGTGCTGATTCAGCAAAGGTATGTAGTCATGTTCTGGTATGTCGTGTGGTAGTTGATATGGTGTTTATAGTGGAACTAGGCCTAGCAAAGAATTTCAAGTGTTGAAACTGGGTTCTGAGCTTATGGTATGTATAAAAGAGGATATGTTCAGATTTGATCAAGATAATGTGCTCAAATGGGTTGTGGTAGCACGGGCAGGTGCTCAGGATGTTAAATAGTGATTTCAGATAACTCTAGAGCAGTTCTTAGCACGTTCGAGGATGAACGTCTATTTAAGTGAGGGAGAATGTAATGACCTGACTGGTCGTTTTGAGCTCTAGCATGTCGTTCAACGGTTTGAAGTCATGAGCAGCTCCATTTCAGGTATTATGACTCGTGGGCGTGGTCGGAATTGAATTTCGGGAAATTTAGAGTTAATTTGGAAAGAAAATTCTCATTTTAGAAGCCTTAAGTTGGAGAAATTGACTAAGATTGGAAT
>ML338767.1:0-19536 GCA_005239505.1 Nicotiana paniculata
ATATCACGATAAGTTCATCCCCCAACGGGTTCCACCAAAACCCTAGATTAAATAAATTATCTACTCATGCTTATAATAATCAAATTCAAAATAACTTGCATAATTAAATTATAGAGTAATGAATAAAGGACGTAAAAATCAATGTTTTTCTTTGCTGAGTAGTATTCCACACGCTTCTCTTGTCTCTAATGGCATAATTCTTTCAAAGTTGTGTTTTTGGGTCTATTTATATGTTTTGGGACAAACCCTAAACGTGTAGGATACTTCTAGTCAAACTGGGAAACACTTAAAGCCTTTAAAACTCGGACTGGGCTAGATTGAGGACCAGGCATTACAGGCCAAACGCCTGGCCACCCCTGGCGTTAGGGCCCAAACGCCCCCCCAAACGCCTGTCTAGGCCAGGCTTTACAGCCCAAACGCCTAGCTATAGCTAAGTTCACTCCTTTTTGACTCTTGAGCGTATTTTTGATGTTTATGCATCCATTTAGCTTGGCTTCCATCTCCAATTCACCTACACATAAAATAGACTCCATTAAGCTCACACAAAGTGTATTTTTATCATTAACGCACACAAAATGTAAGGCACATAATGCGTTAAACCATGAATTCTAGCCACACATCAACACTCCACACTTAAACATTTGCTCGTCCTTGAGCAATTAAACTACACCCATGAACACAACTTATTAAGTAAATCCCTTAACGCGTTATACCAAGAATTTTTTAAATAGTTTAAGCACAAAGGTGTGACATCCTCGCCTCAATACTCGACTCACAAATACCATGCTTTATTCACAATTCACTAACTACTCTAACATAGAGGTCAATAACATTATATTTCCTTCATGAATCATGTGCCCTCACCAAATCAAAGAGTTAGTTCCACACACAATGAGATTTAAGAACACTTAGGAACTCAAGATAGAAAGAATTCACTCACTCTCGGAAATAATATTCATATGCCACAAAAAATACACCATAGGCTTGCCCGTAGTGTACTACTCTACTAATCGAGCTCATTCAGTCTAGGATCAAGTAGGACTTTATTTGGTTGTAATGTAGGCTATGGGACGGGTCGGATACATTTAAATATAAGATTGACTACACCTCCCTAAGCACTTTAACACATATACTTTAGCATTCAAACCCCATACTTATGTCAATCCGAACTCCACCTTCACATCAATGTATATTACCCCATACTTCTTTAAGCACACATATATCACTAGCCACCATCATCAAGTGGCTTCGATTGACAACCTTTTTTTTTTAATGCACATTTCTCCTTATTTCAATTGTTCCACTCAAAAGCCAACCTACCACCCCACACTTTAACTTTTCCATACCTCATCACATTTCCAGTGCTTACGAGAGGTGACAAGGTTCAAATATATGATCGATTCAACCAAAGGGGTATGGCTTGTAATGTGGTTACCAAAAAAATAGGATTATAGGCTCAACGGGGTTAACTACAATACATAACAATTAGGTCGGTAAACTTTATATATCTGGCTTAACAAAGAAATACCTATATCACTTCCTAGACTGAACAATACTACTATTTCGCTTCGCACACACACAGGGCAAGTTCTAGACATCAAATGCAATGCATAGAATACATACAAAATCTCACACAGACATGTCACATAACTCATTCAGGATTGGTTCTATCATGACACTCCAGTCAAAGCAGTTAAGCAAATTTAAGAATCCACGATTTAAGGTATTTATCCTAGAGTCAAAAAAATTGAGCCTAAGCGTCACAACCAGAGTACTGACTATTCTCAAGGCATCACAAAGTTCTGAGATATTGCTGCGATTAATTTCTCAACCATGTGGTTCCTACTCCTAAAAATTAAAAACTACCTACACCCGGTTCANTGAAGAGTCCACATATTTCTAATATATTTTTTTTGATTTACCTAAAATTAAAAGACTGATATAAAACCCTACAAAACTTAAAGAAAAATAATTTACTAACATGAACAACTAAAACTACTAACAAGAAAACACATTAAGTACAACAAATCACACAACACATATGTACAACACCCCATACTTAAATCATGCAATGTCCTCAGTGCCATCACATATAGACAAAATAAGAAATAAAAGTAAGGTGCAAGAAACTCCCTGATCAATCAGCGTCTTCATCATTTGACGCTCTCCATTCTTCCTCATACTCATCTTCTCCATCATCCTCATCATCTGAGCGCATCGGCTCTGCATCAGGGTTTTCAGGTGTGTTGATATACTCATCATCCGGGAGCCTGTATCCCTCACCTGCTCCAATCATCTACTGAGCGTGAGCATTGAGTGGGTATATCTGATCCAACTCATCCCTCTCATCAACCGACGCTGGGCGACCCCCTATATGCAACTGCAAATCCATCATCCCATAAAGATGTACCATGAAGCTATCATCCCATGCATTGCGCTCGACATTGGTCAATGAAGACTCTTCTTTTAGTCGTAAGCCAGTGATATCAGTCTCTCCGGTGAGTTGATCAATGGTATGGTCAAGGTTAGGCTCTACCGCTACATTTTCATTGAGCAAGAACTGAGACAGGAAATTGGGGAATGGTATTCGATCAATTCTATTGCTGGAATGCACCAACCCCATTTGATAGCGCATTAGATGGACCACATTCACTTTATTCCCCATCATCAGGAAATAGAGTACACAAATTCGTTCTTGGCTGATCAATGTGTCATGGTTGCACGGTAGTATCCGTGCATTAATCAATTTAAGCCACACCTGAGTTTCAGCTTTCGTCTTCTTCTTGGGCAACCTTTTTCGGCGATTTGTGGCCCTGTCCCAAATCCAAGCAGCCCTAGAATCGACCCCACGGAGTGTGTGCCTCACCTCTCTATAGTTAGGGTGGCGGATTAATTGCTCTAAAGGCTCCACCGGAACATTCGGGGCACCTAGAAAATCACATATAGCCTTGGCTGAAAAATCCACCATGTGCCCACGGATTGGGACCAATTCCTCTTTGTCTTTAGGGTCAAACCCTGCATAAAACTCCCTAACTAAGTTAAGGTTGATGTTCCCATTGTTCTTGAACACATAGCCTAAACCCAACTCATGACTGCTCCTCCAAATTGACAGGAATTTTGTTCTCAAACTCCCTTCCCGAATGGCTCCTTCAGGGTGAACATGTTTGGGATTGCAGCGTGTATACCACTTTCTGGAATGTGCGTGTATGCTGTTGATGTCGTATTCCTGTTGGCCAATGGGTTGATGTCTCATGGCAGCTACAACAGCCACTGCCTCATCACCTGTCATACTTGAAATGACATCTCCCCCTTTATTTTCTTCTGAGGTGGTGGGGGTTTTGCTTTGGCTTTAGCTGGGGCCAAAGACGTGGCCTTTCCTTTGCCGGTGGCTTTTCTGGGTAGCATCATTCTCCCTCAAAGATTGATGTGTGGTCGTCGGATGAAAGTGCACCACAAAAAAATCTGTGAAGATCTGTGTGTGCTGTGGGTGTTGTTGTAGTGAAAATCTGTGTGTGTTGGTGTGGGTATGGGAGTGAAATCTGTGTTGGATGTGTGCTTGGGAGTAGAAGCTTTCTTGAAAAAGAGTTGGGAGCTGTAAAAATAAAAAGAGAGGACTTACCTGGCGTTTGGTGGGCGTTTGAGGTATAAAACCCGGTCACCCTAGCGTTAGCCAGGCGTTAGAGGTGAAACACCCAGACCCCCCTGGCGTTAGCCATGCATTTGAGGCTTAACACCTGATACCACCTGGCGTAAGCCCGACGTTTGGGGATTAATGCCTGATCCCGTCTGGCTTTTGCCAGGCGTTTGAGGCCTAAAGCCTGCTTGACCCCGGCTTTGTCCCCACTTTCTTTCATGCTAAAACACTGCTCCTTTCACCCAAATGCACTTGCAAGCTTATTAGTACCTATCATTACACGAAATACTTCTAGCCATACTAAGATTTAACTATGCATTAGGTTGCCTCCCAACAAGAGCCTTAGTTAATGTCGTGGAATGACAATTACAACAAGTCAATAGGTTGCCTCCTATGAAGCGCCTGATTTAACATCGCGGCACGATGCATAATGGACGCAATTTAAGGATTGTTCAGCCTTTTAGGTTCAACCAGATGCACAATAGCCAGCTCACTGGCTTCATTCATTCCCACATACCTTTTTAATCATTGTCCATTGACCTTGAAGGCGTTAGACCCATCCTCGGCAGTAATTTCCACCGCACCGGAAGAAAATACGTTGACCACCTTAAAAGGGCTAGACCATCGGGATTTGAGCTTAGCCGGGAACAGTATTAATCTTGAATTATAAAGATATACCTTGAATTATAATCTTGAATTATACAACCTGGTGCTTTCAAATGCTTGTCCTCTGAACTCTTCCAATTCCTGTAACTCTGTGACTCGATTTTCTCCAGCAGTATCGAGATCCAGGTTCAACTGCTTCAATGCCCACCAATCTCGATGTTCTAATTACACGGGCAAGTGACATGCCTTACCAAATAACAACTTGTATGGAGACATACCGATTGGTGTTTTGAATGCGGTTCTATAGGCCCAGAGTGCGTCATCAAGTTTCTTCGCCCAATCAGTTCTTGTGGCGTTAACTGTTTTGGTCAGCACACTCTTTATTTCACGGTTGGAGAACTCAACCTGCCCCCTAGTTTAGGGGTGATACGGGGTTGCTACCTTGTGACACACATCATATTTAGAAAGCAATTTTTTGAAGACACGATTGCAGAAATGAGTGCCTCCGTCACTAATAATGGCCCTTGAGGTCCCAAAACGGGTGAATATATTCTTCTTTAATAACCCCACTACCACTCGTGCATCATTGGTGGGGAACGCTGCAGCTTCTACCCATTTGGACATGTAGTCTACAGCAACAAGTATGTACTTATTGCCGTAGGAGCTGACAAAGGGGCTCATGAAATCTATCCCTCAAACATCGAACACTTCTACCTCTTGTATTGGATTCATGGGCATCTCATGATGACGGGATATGTTCCCCGTCCTTTGGCATTCATTATAGCCATTCACCCATTGATGAGCATCTCTGAACATAGTGGGACAGTAAAACCCGACCTCCAACACTTTTTTGTTCAGACTCCTCCGAAATGTCCTCCATAGGGAGCTGCATGACAAGCCTGCAAAATAGCAAATTTTTCTATCTCGGGAATGCACCTCCAGATCATGTTATCAATTCAAATTTTAAACAAATTAGGTTCATCCCAATAGTAATTTCGGCTATCACGATAAAATATTTTCTTTTGCACAGAGGAGAGCTCATAAGGATCGATGCCGCATGACAGGTAATTAGCAATATCTGCGTACCATGGCACCTCTCCACACTTGTGGCCAGCAGCTGCTCATCTGGAAAGGTTTCCAGAATATCCTCAGACTCAGGTGCCTTTTCAGCACCTTCAAGGCGTGATAAATGATCAGCGACTTGGTTCTCCGTTCCCTTACGGTCACGAATCTCTAAGTCAAACTCTTACAAAAGCAGCACCCAATGAATTAGGTGCGACTTAGACTCTCTTTTCTAGACCAAGTACCGAATGGCTGCGTGATCAGTGTACACGATCACGTTTGACCTGATCAGGTAAGACCTGAACTTGTCAAATGCAAGCACTACAACCAACATTTGTTTTTCTGTTACCGTGTAATTCAGCTGAGCTCCACTCAACGTCCTACTTGCGTAGTAAATTGGGTGCACTACCTTATCTCTTCGCTGGCCCAACAAGGCTCCCACAACATAGTCACTAGCGTCACACATGAGTTCGAACGGTTGCTCCCAGTCGGGGGCAACTATAACCGGTGCAGTGACTAACCGCTTCTTTAGCTCCTCAAAAGCTACCCTACAATTATCAGAAAACAAAAATGGGTTATCTTTTCCTAGTAACTTACAGAGAGGGTTGGCAATTTTGGAGAAATCCTTGATGAATCGCCGGTAGAATCCGGCGTGTCCCAGGAAGCTACGAATATCTTTGACTGACGTGGGTGGAGGGAGTTTTTCAATCACTTCTACCTTGGCTCTGTCCACCTGAATACCTTTACTCAAAACCAAGTGTGACAAGACGATTCTTTCTTGTACCATAAAGTGGCACTTCTCCCAATTCAGCACTAGGTTCATCTCGATGCACCTCTTTAGTACACGGTTTAAATTTTCTAGGCATTCATCAAACAAATTTCCCACCACTGAGAAATAATCCATGAAGGTTTCCATAATATCCTCCATCATGTCTGTGAAAATGGCCATCATGCACCGTTGGAATGTTGCAGGTGCATTGCAGAGGCCAAATGACATCCTCCTGAAGGCAAATACCCCATAAGGGCATGTGAATGAGGTCTTTTCCCTATCCTCCGGAACAATAGAAATCTGGTTGTACCCCGAATACCCGTCAAGGAAGCAAAAATGATACCTCCCTGCTAGCCGGTCGAGCATCTGATCAATGAAGGGAAGTGGGAAGTGGTCTTTGCGGGTGGCAATGTTCAACTTTCTGTAGTCCATGTATATTCTCCAACCTGTGACGGTTCTAGTGGATATCAACTCGTTTTTATCATTCCTTACCACTGTCATACCACCCTTCTTTGGTACACACTGTACTGGGCTAAACCAGCTGCTGCCAGAGATGGGGAAAATGATTCCTGCATCTAACCACTTTATAACTTCTTTCTTTACCACTTCCTTCATATTTGGGTTCAACCGCCTTTGATGTTCCCTAGAAGGTCTGTGTCCCTCTTCCAAAAAAATATTGTGCATGCAATAGGCTGGGCTGATCCCTTTGATATCTTCCATCGTCCAACAAATGGAAGTCTTGCATTCTGAAAGTACCTGTAACAACTGTTGTTCCTGCACATCTAACAACCCAGATGAAATAATAACAGGTAATGTGGGGTTAGGTCCAAGAAATGCATACCTGAGGTGCGCTGGTAAAGGCTTCAGCTCTAACTTGGGTGGTACTTCAACTGAGGGGTTGGTTGGTGGGCTCTCTCTCTTTTCCATGTGTAATGGTTCAATTTCGAGAGTCCTCGACCATGTCCCTTTTCCTTCCAATGCTAATACCCATTCTGCTAGATCCTCACCGTTCATATCATCTAAGTTCAGCAAACATGCAGTCAAAGGGTCCCCAACAGTTAGGGAGGCATCATCTTCTTCCAGGATCACGTTCACGACATCAATAAGAGAGCAGTTGGCGAACTCACTTGGTCGCCTCATAGACTTATGCACGTTGAACGTGATTTCTTCATCATTGAGCCTCATCTTAAGCTCACCAGTCTCACAATCGATGAGGACTCTTCCTGGGCCAAAAATGGCCTTCCCAAGATTATGGGAATTTCCTCATCTACCCGGAAATCTAGGATTACAAAGTCAGCAGGGAACATAAATTTCGCCACTTGCACTAACACATCATCGAGAATACCCGACGGTTTCTTCACCGTCCTATCAGCAAGTTGCAGCAGCATGGAGGTAGGTCTGGCTCTACCAATCCCCAGTGTTTTATATATGGCCAACGACATCAGGTTAATGCTGGCTCCCAAGTCACATAGAGCTTTGGCGAAAGCTAAATTTCCAATGGTATAGGGAATTGTAAAACTCCCTAGGTCAGACAACTTTTTAGCAATAGGACGCGTCACCACCACAATACAATTCTGAGTAAGGGTGACAATAGCCAGATCTTGGAAGTCAAATTTTCTGGACATCAAGTCCTTCATCATTTTAGCATAGCCAAGCATTTCCTTCAACGCATCAATCAATGGGATGTTTACCTGTATTTGCTTTAGCATGTCCAAGAATTTCTTATACTGCTCATCCTTCTGATATTTTGCCAGCCTTTGAGGGAATGGAGCTGGTGATCTCTTCTTTCCTATTGTCTTTTCTTTTTCCTTTTCCACCACCACCTCAACTGCTGACTCTGTGATTTCCTCTAGTTCTTTATCAGCTTCAGTTTGCTTACTGGATTCTCCTTCAGCTGATTGCACTGTGACCTTGGTCACAGGAGTCGAGTCATCAATTTCAATAGGCACCTGCACCAATGTATCTGTCTGTCTACTTTCATGCCTCATCTCTTGTTCCAGGTCCAGGTCTCTGCCATTGCGGAGACTCGCTGCCATTAGCTACTTTGGGAACTGGTCCCTTGGATTCACCTGAGTATCAACAGGTAAAGTTCTGTGAGGGCGATTGGTAACTGCATTTGAAATCTGCCCCAGCTACACCTCGATATTTTTAATGGCTGAGTCATGGGCATCTACCCTCTCACTGATTTTAGCAGTTGTCCCAATCACCTGTTGCATCATTGCTTCGAGCTTGGAAAACCCATCTTCTTGCCTCTCCCACGTTGTTGCTGAGGAGGGTGGTATGCCTGTTGCTGATTCTGATTGCTATACCCTTGTGGCCTTTGGTAAGGTGCCACATTACCATGAGGTCTCATGGCACCCATGTTTCCATTTTTCTGCTGCTGATGAGGTGGTCTACATGGTTGAACTTGCTGATTCCAATTCTGTCCCCCTTGTCTCTGGCCTCCATAATTTGACACATAAATCATGTTTTCTGGATAAGGAAGGTAGTCACATTCTGCATTCCACCGATTACCAAATGGTTGACTAATGCAAGATGTGCATAAGCCCCCATTGGTTGTATCCACGATGTGCACCTGCTTCTTTTGCCGTGATTCCTCCACCTTCTTAGTTAGTATGCTCATCTGTGTTACCAAGATGGCTACGTTCTCCGCAATAGTATTGGATGGATCGAATGTCACTGAGTGAACTACAGAAGTAATGGGTGCATTCCTGGTTGTCCATCCTGAATTCTGCGCCATTTTATCAAGAAGGATCTGACTTTCTCTCCATGTTTTGCTCAAGAATGCTCCACCAGCTGAAGCATCAACATTTTCATTTACAGTATCAACCAGACCCATATAAAAATGTTGCCCCAACATCTGCTCAGGAATACCATGGTGTAGACAGATAACCAACATTCCCTTAAATCGTTTCCATGTCTCCTGCAATGTTTCAACTGGTTTCTGCCTGAAGCTCAAGTTTTCATCAATTTGTTGAGTTGTCTTGTTGGGTGGATGAAATTTGTTCACGAACTGCTTAACTAACTCCTCCCATGTGGTAATGGAATTGATGGGGAGTGAGTTCAACCAAGTCTGGGCTGCTCCAGTCACTGAGAATGGAAACAACAACACTTTTATTGCTTCCTGAGTGACGTTTGGCTGCCTCTGTGTTTTGAAAATCGACAGGAAATTCTTCAAATGTTGTTGGGGATCTTTGATGTATGACCCTGAGAATATTCCCTTGTTCTGCAACAAGTGCAGCATATTATTTGTAATCGGGAAGGACTCAGCCTGTATTTGAGGGACTAGTATCGCAGTGGCCAAATTCCCTGTCGTGGGTTGTGCCCAGTCATATAAAGGAGCCTATGCCCCTATCTGCACAACTGGGTATACCACATCATCCCCATTGTTGTTCCTGTTGTTTGGATCTTCCATTTCGGGTTCAAGTTGTTCAATTGATGGTTGTTGTTTGCTTTTCCGGCTGGCCCAGTTTAAGGCCTTGAAAACTTTTTCGGGGTCTGATAAGACTTCTAATACTTCACCAGTTCTCGATGAGTTTCTAGGCATGCACTTGTACAACCAAGTTAGCAAACGTTAAAATTTTAATGTATAGATGAAAATTGAAGAAAATTAACTATACTTAAGAATTTTGTATTTCTTACAACTCTAATTGATAACACCGTTAATTCCCCGGCAACGACCAAAATTTGATCACACTCAACTATGTCTAATAAAAAACTAAGCGGGCGTTGCAAATATAATCCGGGGTATTAAGCCCAGAGTCTATCCCACATGGAATTAACGTATCAAGCAAGCCGTTAGAATACGAACTTTTACTTAATCAACTCTCTCAAGAATTTTGAATATCAATTGGTAATGTTTTACTACTTCTACTGAACAAAATTAATAAACTAAAGATTAACTAACAATGCGGTGTAAACAATTAGAATAAAGGTCTAAGGTTATGGTTTCCCCCTTCGGTGAACTTCTTTCTTGGATACTTCCTATAGTTTGATTAGTTGTCTCTATCAATCATGAACGCTCTAGTTATCATAAATCTCTCTCAAGTAATTATGATAATTTACTAGACGCACGCTAGCTAGATTGCATTACAGTTCACTTTAGATTGCACCCGAGGTATCGTTATTTCTAATCCAACCTCTAAACCCTCGGTTATGACTTTCGTCTATACTCCGGGAGTGATGTTGTTCAAAAAACTACCTAAATATGCACTCTCTCTCAAGTAGATATATAATAAATAGGCACAGCTTATTAAGGATCCTTTCAATTAGCTACAACAAGAACGTAGTTGAACAAATAGAGATTAACAACCAACCAAACCATATTAATATCAAGATAAATTCATCCCCCAACGGGTTCCCCAAAACCCTATATTAAAGAAATTAGCTACCCATGCTCATAATAATCAAATCCAAATAACTTGCATAATTAAATTACAGAATAATGAATAAAGGATGTAAAAATCAATATTTTTCTTTGCTGAGTAGTATTCCACACGCTTCTCTTGTCTCTAATGGCATAATTCTTTCAAAGTTGTGTTTTTAGGTCTATTTATATGTTTGAGACAAACCCTAAACATGTAGGATACTTCTAGTCAAACCGAGAAACACTTAAAGCCTTTAAAACTCGGACTGGGCTGGATCGAGGACCAGGGGTTACAGGACAAACGCCTGGCTAACGCCTGGCCACCCCTGGCATTAGGGCCCAAACGCCCCCCAAACCCCTGGCTAAGCCAGGCTTTACAACCCAAACGCCTGGCTATAGCCAGGTTCATTCCTTTTTGACTCTTAAGCGTATTTTTGACGTTTATGCATTCATTTAACTCGGCTTCCATCTCCAATTCACCTACACATGAAATAGACTCCATTAATCTCACACGAAGTGTATTTTTATCATTAATGCACATAAAATGTAAGGCACATAATGCGTTAAACCATGAATTCAAGCCACACATCATTAATTTATCTCGATGTTGATTAGAAATCTACTACTGATAACTTGAAACCTCTTACGTAATACATTGTCACTAGGTCTTACTTCTCATCGGAAGTGATTAGACTGATCCACCTGGGGGCGATACTATACTTCCATAATCCTATTTCATGGCATCCTAATGTGATTCACCTTATATGGGTATTTTCATCCCGTATAATTGATGAAATCCCTTTTTTCTTTCTTCAAATCATTATATAATCGAAGGCCCAAACATCATCCTTTATGTTTCATAACTACACTCTCATTTTACTACCAGGGCAGCATTCCATCTCTTCTAAATGTTATTAGTCTTCGACTCCTTTGAGTTCATTCAGGTTATATGGAACTTTCTATAAGTTAGAGAAACTATCAGCTCTCTCATTTTCGTGGGCTTAATCCCGAGAACTTATCTATTTTCGTCACCTTCTCACCTACCTTTTTCTTATCCTTATTTCTGTCTTCCTAACACCTTTTCGCTCTACCATACTTTAGTTTGCGACCTACACATAATTATTTATACTACTTGCAACCTTCCTTCAACTTGCTTGCCCCATAGATTTCCTTATGTTATTCTGGAACATCAAGAGAGAAATCACATCATCTCAAACTCTTCTTTACTCTCTTAACTAGACCCTTCAGTACCTAGAAACCATAGGCTGGAAGATATGCCACTGATGACGCTGCTATCATTCCTGGATACTGAATCCCCGCACTTGTTGTATTCTATCCAAAGCATGGACTATTCACAACCTTCTGCATTTGAGTATCGCGTACGTTGTTGTAACGATCCGGTCGGTCGTTCTGAGAGTTATAACTCAATTTCCCCCATTTCAGCTTCTTTATGTATTATTCAACTATATTGTATGATATCGGGTTGTTTGGTTTGGCCCTAGAGTGGTTTTGGAGTGGAATGAGACACTTAGTCTCTTATTGAGAAGTTTAAGTTGGAACAGTCAACCAGATGTTGACTTATGAGTAAATGATCTAGGATTTGGATTTTTATGGTTTGGTTAGATCCGTTAGGTGATTTTGGACTTAGGAGTGTGTCCGGAAGGTGATTTGGAGGTCCGTGGTAGAATTAAGCTTGAATTGGGGAAATTGGAAATTTGGTGATTTTCGGTCGGCAGTGGAAAATTTGATATCGGAGTCGGAATGGAATTCCGGGAGTTGGAGTAAGTTCGTAGTATTATTTGTGATACGTGTGCAAAATTTGAGGTTATTCGAATGAGTTTTGGAAGGTTTCGGCGTCGTTTGCGAAAATTAGAAGTTTAGAAGTTCTTAGGCTTGAATCTGAGGTTGATTTAGTTTTTTGAGTGTTCCGAAGGCTCGTCTTAGTTCATATAATGTTGTTGGATATATTGGTATGTTTGGTTGAGGTCCCGAGGGCCTCAGGGTGATTTCAGGCAGTAATCAGAGAGTTTGAAGTTGGAAAAATGCAGTTAAAGCTACTGTTGCTGGTGTGTCTGCACCTGCGGAATGGGAACCGCAAGTGCGAGGTGCGCAGAAGAGGATCTGAGGCACAGGTGCGCAATTGGACCTCAGGTTTGGGTTGGTCCCCAAATTTTCGATTCAGTTGATCGCAGGAGCGGAGTTAGTTTGGTTAGTGAATGCCGCAGAAGCGGAGCCTTCTTTACAGATGCGCCTCTGCAGATGCAGAAGTGGGACCGCATGTGCGGTTTTGCTGGGTAGAAAACCCCAGCCCGAGGTTTTGTTCTCTATTTTTCGATTTTTGGATTGAGGAACTCGGGAGAGAGGCGATTTTTTGATGAATTTCAAGGAGCAACGTTGGGGTAAGTGATTCTTACCTATATGGGTATACATTTCATGAACCTATGGCCTTATTCATCATCTAATTGGGAATTTAAGCTAGAATTTTGGGAATTTTGGGCTTGAAAAGTGGAGAGTTACTTTTGGGGATTTGAGAGGTCAAATGAGGTCGGATTATGATAAATTTGATATGGTTGGACTCGTGAGTTAATGGGCTTTCTAGTTTTGTAATGTTTGTCAGATTTCAAGACATGGGACTAGGGGTCGGGTTTGAGTCGATTTTGGGGTTTTTTGGTTTAATTTGATAGTTTTTCATGTGGAATTCATTCCATTAGCGTATATTGATGGTAATATTGTGATGATCCAAAAAAGCATCTCTCATTTTATAATTCAAAACTGTATTCCGAGGCCTTGAAAACCTCGTTTTATCTTACCTCGTTTTGTGTGCGCAGTCCGGACATATATACGGAAAGCTTTTATATGAAAAATTGAGGAAAATGTTAATTTTGCCTTTAAAATTAAATTTAAGTTGACTTCGGTCAATATTTTGGGTAAACAGACCCGGACCCATGATTTGACAGTCCCGGAGGGTGCGTAAGAAAATATGGGACTTGGGCGTATGCCCCGAATTGAATTCTGAGGTCCCAAGCCCGAGAAATGAATTTTTGAAAGAAATTGTTTTACTGAAATTATAAGAGTATTGGAAATTTGATTATATTTGAAATTGATGGTATCGGACCCGTATGTTGGTTCCGGAGCCCGGTACAGGTTCAATATGGCATTTGATTCGTGCCTGTAAAATTTGATAAGAAACAGAGGTCATATGACGTGATTCGGACCCGTAGTTGTGAAATTTGAAACTTTGAAAGTTCTTGTGACGACCCGACAGGTTGTTTTGAGTATCTGCACTTTGCTCGGTATTTTGAGGGCTCATGTATCTCTGTGTTATGTTATGGGACTTGTTGGAATGCTTGTATGTGGTCTCGAGGGGCTCGGGTGAGTTTCAGATAGGTTTGGGCCGTGTTGCGCTCGTTTTTCTTATGTTTTGACGTCGTTTCTTCAAGCATAAATGGTACCACATTAATCAAACGAGCTCTGATTTTTTTATTGAAGAATAAGATCCGTATCGTAATTACAGAGCCATAGCAAAAAGAATCGTCAAATTTGGACATCAAATGAGGGATTTATAGTCATTTTACTAAAAATTGGGTTGCTAGATTTTTTTCAGATTAATTACGAAATTTCAGATTTTTGCACTGTTTGCAACTATTAAAACCTACATATCTCATTCATTATAAGGTCAAATTGAGTGATTCAAAAGCCTAAATTTAATAGAATTTTACAAGGAATCTGTTGGATGCATAAAAAGTGAGTTTTGGGATATTTGGCACAAGAAATGAGGCAGAATAGCTGGAAGAAAAATATATAAAACTAGGGTTTGTTCATTCGGTCATATTTTGAGTAAGGGAGCTCGGATTTGGGCGATTTTGGAGGTAATCTTAACCATATGGATTGGGGTAAGTGTTCTCTACTCGATTTTGGTTATATTTCATGGAATCATCTTTGTTTTTGGGATTTAATCGATGATTTCAAAGTGAAATTTGGGGGGTTTTGCCTAAAGTTACATAATATGAATTTTTGAGTTTTGAACATCGATTTTGAGTCGGAATTGAGTGAAACTAGTATGGTTGGACTCGTAATTGAATGGGTTATCGGTTTTTGTGAGTTTTATCGGGTTCCGAGGCGTGGGCCCGGGTGTGATTTTGGCCGGATTTGGGATTTGATTTAGGATTCGATCTTTATCATTTGGAATTATTTCCTTGGGATTTATTTGATGTATTTGAGTTTCTTTTGGATAGTTTTGAGACGTTCAGAGGTCACCACACACATGATGGTATTTTTGGAGCTTCGTTTGGCTTGCTCAGTATTACAATTGAATTGTTCGAGGTAAGTGTTTTGCCTAACTTTGTTGAGGAAATTTTTCCTCCTATTTGCCATTTTTTGCTACATGCGGGGGTGATACATATATGAGGTGAAGAGCATATATGTATGTGTCAGAGTTTATCATGCTCGGGGGTAGCAAACGTTGTAATTGTGTTTTATAGAATTATGTAATTTCCTTGCTCGCTTGATTTATAGGTATTAAGAACGTAGTATAAAATGATAGAAACGAAGACCTATCCTAAGATAACCTGATCAAATTTGATAGGATTGTGGGAATACATTGATGTGTCTAGTTTGGTCATCTCTATGCGTAATCACTACTACTTTGCTACGGTTGATATTTGAGGTGTTGGATTCTATACTTGTGTTACTGATAAAATGTGAAATTTGTGGAAGTACTTGGATTGTACGGCCCTTGAGGGCTTATTGAATCATTTTTGGCGTAGAAATTTTATGATTGAGAATATGTTGGATTATTCATTTGAACACTCTCCTCGATGTTATTTATACTTCCTGCCTTGCCATTTTATTGATATTCATATGCTTGGTGAGGAAGAGTGTAAAGCACGAAGGGTGATGTCATGCCATTGTTTATATTTATTATCATGTGAGGAAGAGTGTAAAGCACGAAGGGTGATGTCGTGCCATTGTTTATATTCATTATCATGTGAGGAAGAGTGTAAAGCACGAAGGGTGATGCCGTGCCAATGTTTATATCATTATCATGTGAGGAAGAGTGTAAAGCACAAAGGTTGATGCCGTACCATTTCATATACATTATCATGTGAGAAAGAGTGTAAAGCACGAAGGGTGATGCTGTTCCATTTCATATAAATTATCATGTGAGGAAGAGTGTAAAGCACGAAGGGTGATGCCGTGCCATTTCATATACATTATCATGTAAGGAAAGAGTGTAAAGCACGAAGGGTGATGTTGTGCCATTTCATTTATATTGTTATGCTTTAAATATTGTGAGGTCATTACACGAAGGGTGTTTCCGTGCAGGTGAGGATGAGGGACATGAATTATGATATGATATATGTTTTCCATGTATACATTTCCGCCTTTACCTTGAATTGTCATTGTCGCCATTACATATTTTGTGTGACATGTTGTTAGTGTCCCGTACTTCACCTCTATCTCAATTGTTGTTGTGTTGTCCATACCTTTTTCTTGCTTAACTTGCATATGCCATGCCTATTTTCTTGCTTTTATAATTATACTCATGGTGTATCTATTCTGTTTCACCTTAGCGTAAGTCTTTCTCCATGCTAGTCCTTCATGTCCTTACTTGTTAACTTGTGAAGATCATGTGTTTCTTTCTTGTTTGCTATATTTGTACTTAGGCCTCCATCATGCTAGTTAATGGAAATTATAACCTTTTTTTTCTAATTATGGTCATTACATCAGTGCTCTCTATTTACTCTGTTACTGATGTTCTTTTGTACATTCTCGTTTATTATTACTGCTTGCATATTCCATTTCTTGTCATTTCTATTGTCGGTATTTTTATCATTTGGTTGGTATTGTTTTACGCATATATGGCGAGGATGAGATAAATGCACGAAGGGTGTTGTCATGCCGTTAGACTTGATGTCTTGAGTACTTTATCACACTATGAAAGTATATGAGGTGATTGTTGTGGTTCATGGGCTTTCGTTATAAGGAAAGGGCTGGTTGAGATGATGGAAATTGTTGAATTGTGATTCTTTCTGGTACTCTTTTATTACCTGTTTGTCACGCCCCAAAATCGAGGGACGATACTGGCGCCCAACCGGATGATCCCGGTCAAGCGGGCCTGGATTGCCTTTCCTACCCAACGCGCTACCCCGTGTTTACAATATACATTATTCCACATGAATTAAAAACTTAGATTTTAAGCATGAATCTACTACTTGAGTTCATTTTATCCTATATCATTTCAACATTGGATAATCACAAAACATACAATAATTTCGGTTCGGACCACGATTACTAACCCACCTCATGTCTACGGATCCTCTAAGGATGCTAAGGGTTTACACAATACTTGCCGGCAACAAGGCCCCGGCTATACCTTAAAAGACACAAAATATACAAAATGAGAGGATATAGACTACACACGGCCCCGAGAGGAAATGGGGATCACCAGAACTACTAGAGAGATGAAGAGGAGGCACCACTAACGGCGAACCGAGCTACCTGCTATAGTACCACCTACATCCATATAAAAGATGTATCGCCCCCGGCAAAAAGGGCGTTAGTACCATTGAATAGTACTAGTATGTATAAACAAACTTTACTCTACGTAAAATCAAGCAATACACATATATGAGGTAGTTAAAGGACCCAAACAAATATTGCACAGAGATACAGAGAATCACAAATGAGGTTTCAATAGTTTCTTATTTCAATTGCTTCCCCTGTTGCGGTGCGCAACTCGATCCCACCTTATCATCATATTCCACCCGTATTTATTCTGTTGCAGTGTGCAACCCGATCCCATCTCACAATCACATTACACCCTTATTACTTCTGTTGCGGCGTGCAACCCCATCACACCTTACATTTCTGTTGCGGCGTGCAACCCGATCCCACCATACATTTCTATTGCAGCGTGCAACCCGATCCCACCTTACAATCACATTTCACAGCATCAACCACAGACAATTATATTACGAGGATCTTTATCATGAAGAACATAAGTTCATATCAACCAATAACTATGTGAAATCAAAGCACAATGATCCTTACCAATCAGTAATTCATACATGGTGTTGCCACATTCATTTAAATCAATAAAATCAGTACATATTTACTTTCGACATTTGTTACACAACCTTTAGCACTTTGATACGTTCAACAATGTAATTAATAGCAACCTCAACCAATAATTCAATCACGAAGATTCTCATTGTCAAGGATATTCATTCGTAACAACCAAGTAACCATATGGAATCAAGGCCACAGAAATCTTTATCAAACAGTGAGTCATATACGGTATGCCATCAACATATAGCTCAAACAGTTTATCCCCGTTTCCTTTTCCATTATTTACTACACAACATTTAATACTTAGATACGTTCAACACTTTGATTCGTTATCATTTCTTTCGTTTTGCAGCACATTCTCTCATACCGATGTATTCAAGATTTAACAAGCTTTGCACATGATAGAATAATCACAAAGAATCATTTTTTTGCAAGCTCATATAACATGGTAATCGACTAAGAAATTAAAAGAACGAAGTCTTACACCTCGACACAGTAGGGCAATCAATTCACAAATGCTCAAGCAAGAATTTCATACCGAGTGCTCGGACACCAATAAGATGTCTCTACAAGGATTAAAGTTAGCCATACATACCTTGGTTTGGTATTTTTCCTTAATTTCTACCACAATTCACCGGACCTTCTAGCACCTTCAATCTAGTTCACAATGTGGCATAATTAAACTTAGAATTAGGAATAACGATCATGTCTTGAACTCACTTGAGCATTCTATCAAACACTAGGTGTTCCTTTAGATTAAGTGGCCTCTTTTTAGTGAAAGATTAATCTAACCCATTTCCTTTTACTATATTATGACTAGTTGGTTACATGCATACAAGACCCCTACCCCCATCTTCATGAACTTACCTAACCATATTTTGTTTTAACAAAATCTGGAAATTAAGGTCTGTGGGGTAGAAGCTTACCTCTTATGGTGAATAAAATGGTGCCCTACTTGATAAGTTCCAAGCTTGAATGAGGAAGGAGGATCACTTTGATGAAGTTGGTACTTTCTCTCTCTAGAACTCTCTCTATTTTGTTCAGAAAATCTTTAAAATGGAAGGGGGTAAGTGTTTTAATGAACTGCGGGTCGGGTATTAAATTAGAAATTTAACAGTCCCGGATCGCATTCCTGCTATGCGGTCCGCATTCCTGTCACATAATTGGCCCTCAAATGGGCCAAGAAGAAAAGTAGACTGCCCAGGTATGCGACCACTGTGCGGTCCGCATACCTGTTATGCGATCGCATAATGCATCACATAACTCCCTCCGCAAAATTCAAGGTGCAATAATGCGACAACTATGCGTCCTGCATTCGTGAAATGTGATCGCATTCTAGGCCACATAGTTGTCCTCAAAATGGACAGCAAACTGTCTAGGTATGCGACCACTATGCGGTCCGCATACCTGATCTGCAATCGCATAGTGGACCGCAGGCCTACGCAAATCTGGAAAGTTGTATCTTTTAAGTCCCGAGGTACTTTTTATTCAAAAAGGGTTCGTTTTAAGAATTTCTACAGTTATAACAACACGGGGACCTATTTGGGCATTATTTTTAGCCATAAAATTTTACGGGTCTTTACATTCTCCCCTACTTAAAATCATTCGTCCTCGAATGAGGATCGAGGAATCACTAGAGTAGGAAAAACACAAAATAAGCCAACCCCCAAATTCTTACTAACTCCGATATTACCTGAAAATTTCGTCAGAGTTTCCTTTGTAATTAGGCCTATCTACCTGTCAGAGAGCCCCCGAAACACATGTTTAACCAATTCTACACATTACCAATTACCCTATCAACTTGCACATAATTCGGTCATTTCAACAAGCAACATATAATTCAATTACTTCCACAAGCCTCACATAGTTCGGTTAATTCCACAAATTTGCACATAATTCAACTATTACAATGAGTTGCACATAATTCAGCTATTTCGATGAGTTGCACATAATTCAGCTATTTCGATGAGTTGCACATAATCCAACTAATCGCAACAACATATACATTTATGGCACAAAGTTTGAGAA
>MDKI01115588.1:0-72584 GCA_005239505.1 Nicotiana paniculata
CCCACATCAATGAAACAAATGAAGGAAATGGCCAACATCTCGCATTTAAATTAATCTGCCCAGACCCCAATTTACTCTCTGCGTTTGCGACACCCTGAGTGCGTTCGTGAAAGGAAACTGCCCTGACCCTCCGCATTTTCAGGCCTCCCTGTGCTTTCGACTAGGCCAAACGGCCCCCAGCTCCCCTTTCCTCTACGCGTTCGCACACCTTACCCTGTGTTAAGGAGTTTATATAATTTGGATTATTAACAAATATTAGAGTATATTTTCATTGGTTTGCCATTATTTGGTTTGTTTTGGGGCGTTGTGCATCAATTGGAGTCGTCGGAAGGGCTTGGAAGCCGGTTATGGAATTTCTGAGCGAAGTAAGTCTCCTTTCTAACTTTGTGTGGGGGAATTGTCCCCCTAGGAATTGACCAAAATTCCTTCGGACCCACGTGCCTGGATTTTGAAATTTCTCGAAGATAAACTCTACCCATAGCTTTACTAGTTCAGACATACAATTTACTCAAATATTCATGCTCAATTCGTGGCCAAAATCAAAATTACAAAATTTCTAGGTTTTCTTCAAAATCCCAATTTTTTCCACAATTTTTCATGTTCAAATCTGTGCATAAACCTTGTATTTAACTTGGAATGAGAAGGAATCACTTACCTATTGATGCTTGATGAAAATCCCCTCTTGAAGCTCCTCAAAATCGCCCACATCAATGAAACAAATGAAGGAAATGGCCAACATCTCGCATTTAAATTAATCTGCCCAGGCCCCAATTTCCTCTCTGCGTTCGCGACACCCTGAGTGCGTTCGCGAAGGGCAACTGCCCTGACCCTCCGCATTTTTTGGCCTCCCTGTGCTTTCGACTAGGCCAAACGGCCCCCAGCTCCCCTTTCCTCTACGCGTTCGCACACCTTACCCTGTGTTAAGGAGTTTATATAATTTGGATTATTAACAAATATTAGAGTATATTTTCATTGGTTTGCCATTATTTGGTTTGTTTTGGGGCGTTGTGCATCAATTGGAGTCGTCGGAAGGGCTTGGAAGCCGGTTATGGAATTTCTGAGCGAAGTAAGTCTCCTTTCTAACTTTGTGTGGGGGAATTGTCCCCCTAGGAATTGACCAAAATTCCTTCGGACCCACGTGCCTGGATTTTGAAATTTCTCGAAGATAAACTCTACCCATAGCTTTACTAGTTCAGACATACAATTTACTCAAATATTCATGCTCAATTCGTGGCCAAAATCAAAATTACAAAATTTCTAGGTTTTCTTTAAAATCTCAATTTTTTCCACAATTTTTCATGTTCAAATCTGTGCATAAACTTTGTATTTAACTTGGAATGAGAAGGAATCACTTACATATTGATGCTTGATGAAAATCCCCTCTTGAAGCTCCTCAAAATCGCCCACTTCAATGAAACAAATGAAGGAAATGGCCAACATCTCGCATTTAAATTAATCTGCCCAGGCCCCAATTTCCTCTCTGCGTTCGCGACACCCTGAGTGCGTTCGCGAAGGGCAACTGCCCTGACCCTCCGCATTTTTTGGCCTCCCTGTGCTTTCGACTAGGCCAAACGGCCCCCAGCTCCCCTTTCCTCTACGCGTTCGCACACCTTACCCTGTGTTAAGGAGTTTATATAATTTGGATTATTAACAAATATTAGAGTATATTTTCATTGGTTTGCCATTATTTGGTTTGTTTTGGGGAGTTGTGCATCAATTGGAGTCGTCGGAAGGGCTTGGAAGCCGGTTATGGAATTTCTGAGCGAAGTAAGTCTCCTTTCTAACTTTGTGTGGGGGAATTGTCCCCCTAGGAATTGACCTAAATTCCCTCGGACCCACGTGCCTGGATTTTCAAATTTATCGAAGATAAACTCCACCCATAGCTTTACTAGTTCAAATACACAATTTACTCAAATATTCATGCTCAATTCGTGGCCAAAATCAAAATTACCAAATCTCTAGGTTTTCTTCAAAATCCCAATTTTTTCCACAATTTTTCATGTTCAAATCTGTGCATAAACCTTGTATTTAACTTGGAATGAGAAGGAATCACTTACCTATTGATGCTTGATGAAAATCCCCTCTTGAAGCTCCTCAAAATCGCCCACATCAATGAAACAAATGAAGGAAATGGCCAACATCTCGCATTTAAATTAATCTGCCCAAGCCCCAATTTCCTCTATGCGTTCGCGACACCCTGAGTGCGTTCGCAAAGGGCAACTGCCCTGACCCTCCGCATTTTCAGGCCTCCCTGTGCTTTCGACTAGGCCAAATGGCCCCCAGCTCCCCTTTCCTCTACGCGTTCGTACACCTTACCGTGTGTTAAGGAGTTTATATGATTTGGATTATTAACAAATATTATAGTATATTTTCATTGGTTTGCCATTATTTGGTTTGTTTTGGGGCGTTGTGCATCAATTGGAGTCGTCGGAAGGGCTTGGAAGCCGGTTATGGAATTTCTGAGCGAAGTAAGTCTCCTTTCTAACTTTGTGTGGGGGAATTGTCCCCCTAGGAATTGACCAAAATTCCCTCGGACCCACGTGCCTGGATTTTGAAATTTATCGAAGATAAACTCTACCCATAGCTTTACTAGTTCAAATATACAATTTACTCAAATATTCATGCTCAATTCGTGGCCAAAATCAAAATTACCAAATTTCTAGGTTTTCTTCAAAATCCCAATTTTTTCCACAATTTTTCATGTTAAAATATGTGCATAAACCTTGTATTTAACTTGGAATGAGAAGGAATCACTTACCTATTGATTCGTGATGAAAATCCCCTCTTGAAGCTCCTCAAAATCGCCCACATCAATGAAACGAATGAAGGAAATGGCCAACATCTCGCATTTAAATTAATCTGCCCAGGACCCAATTTCCTCTCTGCGTTCGCGACACCCTGAGTGCGTTCGCGAAGGGAAACTGCCCTGACCCTCCGCATTTTTAGGCGTCCCTGTGCGTTCGACTAGGCCAAACGGCCCCCAGGCCCCCCTTTCCTCTACGCGTTCGCACACCTTACCCTGCGTTCGCGTAGAGATCACAACCCAAGCCACTGCGTTCGCACTCCCTTCACCACGAACGCACAAGCCAATCCAGCATCCCTCCATTTTCCTTCTCCGTGATCCCACACAAGGGACTGCGATCGCGGAGCACACCAGAAACATCAGAAACAGCAGCAGCAAAACAAAGAAAAAATGGTCTGAACTTGCCCCGAAACACACTCGAGGCCCCCAGGACCCCGTCCAATCATACGACTCACTCCCATAACATCCCACGACTTGCTCGAGGCCTAAAATCACATCAAACAACGCCGAAACCACGAATTGCGCCCAAATAAAAACTTTATGAACATTGAAATTTCAAACTTCCACATACGATGCCGAAACCTATCAAATCACGTCCGATTGACCCCAAATTTTTCACACAAGTCATATTCAACATTACGGACCTGCTCCAACTTCCGGTCGGATTTCTCAAAAACCTTCAAATTACTATCTTTAGCCAAATTATTTCAAAATGACCTACAGACATCCGAATTCACTTTCGATCGCGCTCCCAACTCCAGAATCACCATACGAAGTTATTCCTATGCTCGGAATCCCAAACAGACATCAATATCACTGAAATGCGCTTCAATCCAAACTTAGGAAGTTTCTTCAAAATTGTTGACTTCCACAATATTCACTGAAATGCTCCCGGTTTATCCAAGGCCCTATCCGAACATACAACCCAGTCCGAAATCATCATACAAACCTGCAGGAACCTTCAAATCCTGATTCGGAGGTCATTTACTCAGAATTCCAATCTTAGTCAATTTTTCCAACTTAAGGCTTCTAAAATGAGAATTTTCCTTCCAATTTGACTCCGAACTTCCCGAAATTAAATTCCGACCACACCTAAAAGTCATAACACCTGAAACAGAGCTGCTCATGACCTCAAATCGCTGAACAACATGCTAGAGCTCAAAACGACCGATCGGGTTGTTACACGTATGGTGTGAGCTGGATAAAACAAGGTGGCAGGAAAAGAACCACGATATTCTCTTGTTGTTATTGTTTTCTCATTCTTTGTAAGAACTTTTTATGGTGATGTTTTTTGACATAACATGTTTGTGTAGGCCTTGGTGAAGGCGGTTGATGAGGCCGCCCCTACCTGGTGCAGAAGAGGCCCCGAAGACCACCAAGGATAAGAAAAGGAAGAAGGAGGCCTCGGCGGAGTCTCCAAAATCAAAAAGGTCAAAGACTCGGAAGCCTAGGACCGATGCCACGGTCTTGTCCTCGACGGCCGCTGAGAGCCTGCGGGCCGAGGAAGAGAGTGATGATGCCTGCCCTTTGGTACAAAGGGTAAAACGAATCGTTGAGGCTTCGAGAGCTGTTGGGAGGCTGTCTTCTAAGTTAGAGGTGGCCGATGCGGGCCCGCCGTGCATAGAGGAGACCCTCGATGAGGGTTTGCGCGCAGTCCCTGAGACGCTCATCGGACATGGCACAGTCCATGTTGAGGAGCTCGGAGGGCTTGCTATTGGAGCTTTCCAGGATTGAGAAGAAACCTCGATAAAGGCTGATTCCGCCGGAGGATTTCACTCGGGCCCGTCATTTTCTCTAGGGGAGATACGGGATGCTCAAGTTAGGGGTGTTCCCAGTCTAGAGACCTCTGGCGGAGAGGATGATGCATTTCGAGACTATTTCGAGGGGGTAGACGAGGAGACCGATGTTGATGTCCCAGTTTCTCTCGAGGAATTCGATAGGATCTAAAAGCAAGTGACATTTGAGAAATAATATGATATTCTTTGATTTTCTATTCTTGTTTTCTAATTTCCCTTCTCTGTGCTGCAGGTCAAGAAGTTGTATGACCAAGCCTTCTCCAAGATGCAAGATGAGTTGACTCATCGTGGAGAGGATCTTGAGAAGCTTATGTCGGAGTCGGTCGAGCTGGAGGCATTATGCGCTCGAAAGGAGGAGGAATTGACCAACCTCCGAGAAAGCTCGGAGAGAGCACTTCGAGAGAGGGCCGACTTCACCGAGCAGGTATGCTGGTACCCACACTTATATTTTTAGTTGAAATTCTTGGTGCTTATTCACTTATTTTCTGCTTTTCAGATTAAGCAGAAGAACGCCCTGGTGGAGCGGCTTCAAGAGGAGGTTGCGGCCAAGGATGCCAAAATCCTAGAGCCGACTCGGCTGAATGAGGTCGCGGATTCGGAGAGGGAGGTGGTTCACGGGAAGCTATCCTTGGTTCAAGACCTTATTCTAGGTGCTCAGGAGGAGGCTGTTGCACTATCTGCGGCCAAGTCTGAGGCTAATGAATATTTCTCCTTATACAACAGAGATGATGTTGCTGTGAATGATCGGGACAGGGAGATATCCGAGAAGGCCGAGCTAAAGCTTGCACGGGCAGGTGCTTATGCCCGCATTCAAGCCAGGAGGCAAGCCCTTGAGGAAGTGAGCGCTAAGGGCGTCGATATCTCTGCCGAGATCAAAGAAGTCAGGGCCCTGGAGGAAGAATCGGAATGAGGGCCCTGAAAGCGGCTCGGATAGCAACGAAGGCGAAGAGTAGATTTTCCTCCTTTTTTGCTTTTTCCCTTTTCTGTATATGGGACCCTTGGGTGAATTTTTGTAAAAAACACCTTTGTAAATATACTTTTTGAAATAGAATATCTTTTGTTACATATCACACAAACTTTGTCCCGCGATGCTTACGCAAAAATTGACTTTCATTCTTCGATTTTAGCTCCTCGGAACTCGTACTTGCAATAGCAGATCCCCTCGAGATCAGACACCTTCTCAAGGCTAGGTCGGCATGTGAGCTTCGATCCCTCGAATGTTGTATGACGGTTTCATTTATGTGACATGAGCGTGAAGTGACCGAGGTGGCCCCACCGGTACACTTCCCCAAACGTTATGACGACTTTGTCAGAAATTGAATGGCTTTCAAAGTAGTTGGTTAGCCACCTCTTACTCTCTACATATTCTTTCTTCTTCTTCATTATAAGTTTTGCATCTTTGCGAAACTTAGCTTTCCTTTCAACTTTCTCTTCCTGTTATCATTTTTGTGAAAACTTCTTTCATTCTTTCCTACTTATCTCTGCTTAAGTAGTTATGGCTGTCGTGCCCGAATTCGTTCACCAAGAAGAGGAGAACCTTTCTTCTGCATCTTGCCCGGCCGGTGGTACACCGCCGGCGTATGGTGAGTTGAGCTGCTTTGCTTTGAAAAAAGATTTTGCATTGGAGAAACCTTTTGACGCACCGGGCCATCGAGAGCATACATCGCGGTTCATCCGATCGATAGAAGAAAAACATCTCGAGGCTGTAAGGAGAGACTGCGGCTGGGGAAAAAATGTGACGTTGCAGATTCCTTCTCGAGAAGAGAATATCATGAACCATGTGGAGGGATTCCTGAACGTATATATGTACCCGTTCACATTGGGCCCCCTCGACCGCCTGGTGCTCGAGTTCTGCAAGAGGTACCGATTCACCCTGGCTCAGATTCACCCCTCCTTTTGGTGGATAGTGCTGATGATGAAATATTTTACCGAAAAGGCTAGGATCGAGTTTACCCTTAGTCACCTTATTATACTGTATCGACCTCAGCATTGTCGGGGACTGATTGCGTTACAACGCGGATCCATGAGGCCCTTTATTGCCAGTGAAATCGAGGACCGAAACCAAGGATGGATGAGTCAGTTTGTCCGAGTGAGGACCACTGATATTATTCCTGCAGAGTTTATGTCGCTTCCCGAGAAGTGGAACTTCAAACATAAGTTACGTCGTACCTTAGTGATCTTTGCTTTGGTTGGCCTATAAGAATGTTTCTTTCTTTTTCTCAGCGGTTCCATGGATGCCGGAAGAGATCCCCGATCTTGTGGACTGAACTCGAAAGCTGGTAGCTTCGTCGACCTACGATGAACGCAAGTGGCGAGATCTGTCGAAAGGCATATGGGAAGAAAAACACCTCGGTATGAGCCATGTCATTACCCCTTTGAGAATGTTTCCTTTTATGTACTAACTCCGCTACCGTAGGTGTTGGTGGATTCTCAGAGGTAAGACCGTGCCCCTTCGAGGAGTGGGAAGGACCATCGTCTTCGGGGCCGAGGGAAGATAATAAACAAAAAAGCTCCTTGATGGATGAGGACATTCCTACTGAGGCGGCCTACCTAGACACAAAGAGGAGATGTTGCCGCTGAAGAAGACTTCATATATGTTGGTTATTCCAGGACGTCAGCTCTCCTCGGGGGTTTTTCTTTGTCTATGGCTCGAGCCAGGGGGCCTCCAGAGGTCGCCGATTTTTCTAGGCCTCAGACCTCTAGCTTTGAGGGAGAAGTTCCTCGAGAGGGATAGAACAAGGGACCCCTTCCATCATCTGCTTCTGCCCTCGAAGGTACTTCGAGGGATGATCGGGGTCGCGGGCCACCCGAACCAAATGGGGTCTCGAGTGATCATGCCCCTACCAAGATCAGTTCAACCGGGGCCGATGGGGTCAAGCCACCAGATGCATGCTCAACTTTTGAGGAGGCTCAGCGGCTTTTTTCGAGGTGAGTTTTGATCGGCCTTGCTGGCTTTTTAGCTATAAATTTCCGTTCATTAAACTGAAGCTTCTTTTCCGTAGATTTTTTATAAGGTCAACTTCGAGTTGCTCCATTGTGAGACCAGGTTGCGTGAAGCTCTGGGCAAGGAAATATCTCTCAAGCTTCTTTCCAATAAGAAGACGAAAGAGTTGATACATCTTCGAACGGAGGTGCAACGGAGTTGAAACCATGGGGGCAATCTCGAGCGTCGGGTAACTCTTATCCTGAAGGAGAGCATGCTCCCTTTCCCACTTTTGGCAACTAATTTTTTGGTGCTTCAGCTGTAGAGAAAAACAAAAACACTAGAACGCCTTTGGGGCGAGGCCATGCAAGTGAATTCTGAATGCCATGTGTTGAAGGCGCAGATAGGCGTTCATGTTGCGGCCCAAAGGAATGCCTTGGCCAAGGCATCTGCCCTCGAGGTGCAACTTCACAATGCTCGAGAAAGCAGCTCGATTCAGATGAGCAGGATTGTCGAGCTCGAGATCGATCTTTTGAATATGAAGGCCGAGGCTATGGATGCCCGGGCTGAAGCTGAAGAAGTTCGAGCGAAGGTCGATAAGAAAGTGGTTGTTTATTTGAAAGATGTTGTTGATGCTCGGACTGAGCTGAGAGGATCATTCGACGGAGAGATGAGGGGCAATGAGTATGCCCGATGAAATTCTCGGAGGGAGACCCTCGAAGAGATACATGCTAGGGGCTTTGACCTCTCGGAAGAGATAAAGCAGGTCGAGGCGGATGAGATCGACGCTAAGTTTTTCCTTTCTTCTTGAGCTGATGCTGATATTTGAAGGCCGCCATGGGAGCTGGTCCGAGGGGCCTTTGAAAGAGTTGGTCCCGAGAGTAGACTAGATTTTATGCTTTGTTGTTTGCATAAGACTCCTGTGGGAGTGTTGTAAATATGTATTTGTAATGCACATATATATATCAAAAGATTCTTTGGTTTGATTTTCTCGTCGATAGTTAGCCCGATGAATTAGACTTTGAGATGAAACCCCTGGGGTTATAAATTGGCCCTCGGGCTTTTTAAGCTGGCGACTTAGGCTCTTACGCTTTAGGTCGGTACGTCCTTCGATGTAGCTGGCAACTTGGGCTCTTACGCATTTGGCTCTGAGGCGCTTTGGGTCAGTACGACCTGTTGCTGAGGCGCTTTGGGTCAGTATGACCTGTAGCTGGCAACTTGGGATATTACACGTAAGGTCGATACGGCCTTTAATGTAGCAGGCGACTTGAACTCTTTCATTTTTTGGCCTTGAGGCGCTTTGGTTAACCATTTTGTGCATAGTCTCTGATTCGGGTTTCGACTCGAGCTCAACGGCCCTCAGGTTTTCAAATCGACCCTGAGGCGCTTTGGGTCGGTACAACCTATAGTTGGCGACTTGAGGTCTTATGCATAAGGTCGATACGACCTTTAATGTAGCGGGAGACTTGGCATCTTATGATTTTTGGCCCTGAGGCGCTTTGGTTAACCATTTTGGGCTTATTCTTCGAGTCGGGTTTCGACTCGAGCTCAACGGCCCTTAGGTTTTCAAATTGGCCCTGAGGCACTTTGGGTCGGTACAACCTGTAGCTGGCGACTTGGGCCCTTACGCGTTAGGTCGATACAACTAGCTGGCGACTTGGGTTCTTACGCTTTAGATCGGTACGACCTTTGATGTAGCTAGCGACTTGGCTCTTACGCTTTAGGTCGGTACGACCTTTAACCGGTTTTTTTACGAAGTTTTTCAAAGTAATAAGGCCTGTGATATTATGGAAACAGTTGGACGTCTCCGAGTCACGTTAGTTTGGCCGGAGCCTTATGATGGTGGTCATTAAATTTAGCCGTAGCCTTTTAGTCCCCGAGTGAAATAGCCACAGCTTCTATATTGAGGGTATGCCTTTTGGGGTCTTACAAGTTCGATATATAGCCTTGGATTTGATATGGGGATTATGCCTTTTTTAAGGTCTTACAAATGTACATTCCTTGCTCGAGGTCTTACAGTTTTGATGTTGCCTCATGGAGGGATTACGAGTTTGAAGTTTCCAGCCTTGAGGTCTTACAGCCATGAGTCGACTGTCGAGGTTAGTCCTTGAGTCAGAGTTGATATTGCCTCATGGAGGGCTTATGTCATAGATATTGCCTCTTGGAGGGCTTATGAGTTTGAAGTTACCGGCCCTGAGGTCTTACAGCTTCGAGTTAGAGTACTTGATGAGCCGACTATCGAGGAGAGTCCCCGAGTCAGAGTTGATATTGCCTCGATAAGCGCTTATGAGCTTGAAGTTGTTGGCCCTGAGGTCTTATGGATTCGAGTTTTTTGTGACTCGATGAAGTGACTGTCGAGGACAGTTCCCGAGTGCCTGATAAATTTTTGGCCCTGGGGCTGTCTCTTGTGAAAATAGCAAACTTCTTTGATGTGCGAAATGTTTTGATTATAAAATATTCTTCTCTGATTACTTGGTACAAGTATACATGTTTTTACCATTGAGGGTTCGATTATTCTATGCAGACACGGTTCATTCGACCGTTTGGTCCGATACATCATTCTCCTGTCAAGACCCTCTTTGGCATATTTCAGTGATCTCCTAGGGGGGATGCCCCTCAGTATTCGAGGTTGATCGAAGAGAAGCCGTGAATACTTGGTGAGTTCTCTTTAGGTAGCATATGGATATTGCCTCGTTAAAAACCTCGCCGGTAAAACCCATTTTGGATAAAATCCAACGTGAGGGGAAAGAGTGCAACACATGCTTTAAAACCTAAGGACTTCGAGCTGGGGGTGCTTCGACTCCTTTAAATCGAACATATGCACACAGGTTAGCGAAAAGTGTGAAAGAAAAAGGAAGAGGATTGTACCTTAGTTTCGATGGCGTTCGAGCCTTGATATGCTTTTGTTATCTATTCTGAGGACGCGATACGGTCCTTTATTCGTTACTATGAGGATGTAGTTTGTAATTGTTACTTGGTTGTTTGCTTGTTTATTGGCCCCTTCGATGTAGAAAGTGTCAGTGCCACATCATCCACTGCGAACAATTCTTTTGCTTCATGCTGCTCTCCGTATACTATTTTTACTCCATCCTTCGTAGGAAACTTCATCATTTGATGAAGGGTTGACGGCACCGCCCTCATACTGTGAATCCATGGCCTTCCAAGCAATGCATTGTATCTCATGTCACCTTCGATAACATGAAACTTGGTATCCTGAATTGTGCCGGCCACGTTGACTGGGACAATGATTTCCTCGTTTGTTGTCTCGCTTGCCATGTTGAATCTGTTGAGGACTCGAGAGGCGAGCACAATCTGGTCGAGCAACCCGAGTAGCTCTACCACCCTCGACCAAATTATATTGGCCGAGCTACCTGGATCCACGAGCACACATTTAATTTGAAATTTATTCAAAAGAAAAAAAATTACCAGTGCGTCATTATGAGGTTGAGATAAGGTCTCGATGTCCTCTTCGCTAAATGAAAGGCCGTCTTCAGGTATGTAGCTCCGAGTTCGCTTTTCCCTGGTGATGGATACTTTCGCTTGCTTAAAAATTGGTCCCTGAGGGACGTCGACTCCACAACTAATCACGTGGATGACGTGTCGTGGTTCTTTTGTTTCATTTTTCTTATTTTCCTCTCTTTCCCTAAATTTGTTTTTATTTCGGTCACTAAGGAATTCTCGAAGGTGCCCTTTGCTGATTAGTCAGGCTACCTCTTCTCGAAGTTGTCTGCAATCCTCGGTCCTATGACCGTGGGTATCATGATATTCACATATCAAGTTGGGGTTCGTCTACGAAGGATCTGATAGCACGGGTCTCGGCCACCTGGTATCCCTGATATTGCTTATGGCTGATACGATATCTGAAACAACGATGTTGAAGTTGTACTCAGATAGTCGGGGTGCCTCTACCGACCCTGTGTGCCTGTCGAACCCTACTTTATTCACGAGTACGCGAGGATTCTATCCTCGGTCCATCCTTTGGTCACATCGAAGTACGTTACGTCTCGGGATATTTCTCCGATTTTCTACGTACGGTTGATACCTTTCTTTGTTTGGCCTTGGCTCTCTTTCTGGAAGCCTCGATTCTATTGTTAAGACTCTGATAGGATACACCGAGCCTGAGGGGACTTCCAATTGGTCGTCCTCGACCATGATCTTCGACTGGTACCTGTTGTGCACATCCGTCCAAACTATGGCGGGGTACTCGATTAAATTTTGCTTCAGCTGTTTTGAAGCTATCGAGCTTCGCTCATTCAAGCCCTGAGTGAACGCTTGTACCTCCCAATCGTCGGAGACCGGTGGTAATTCCATTCGTTCCAATTGAAAGAGGAACACAAACTCCCTTAACATCTCATTCTCCCTTTACTTGATTTTGAAAACATCAGATTTCCTTGTAGCGACTTTGATGGCACCAGCATGTGCTTTCACAAAGGAGTCTGCCATTATGGAAAATGAATCTATCGAGTTCGGGGTCAGGTTATGATACCACATCATGGCCCCTTTGGATAGCGTTTCTCCAAATTTTTTCAATAGAACAGATTCAATCTCTTCATCTCGTAGGTCGTTCCCTGTCACATCACAAGTGTAGGCAGTAATATGCTCATTGGGGTCCGAGATTCCGCTGTACTTCGGGAGATCGGGCATTCTGAATTTCTTCGGTATAGGTATCGGAGCTGCACTTGATGGGAATGGAATTTGCATGAACTTTTTTGAATCTACACCCTTCAGAATCAGGGGTGCACCTGGGATCTGATCGACCCTCGAGTTGTAAGTCTCCATTTTTTTTGTCGTTAGCTTCTATATTCTTTTTGCCCGATTCAATCCTCTTTGCGAGGTAATCGAGCATCTTCATAATGGAGGGGTCGGCTACTGACCCATTTTTGTTTGATCTTTCCGGTGCATGTTCGACTCGAGGAGACGTTTCTGGTGGTGCTATGCTTGGGGTTCTCTAGTGGCTTTGTAGCTGAGCAATAGCCACCTGTTGTGCCTGCAACATTTCAAAAATGACATGAAGGCTAACTTCCCTTTCCCTTTGAGCAAGGGCTCCCTGTGCTTCACGCTGGTCTCGTTCACGAACGCTTCCGTCTGTATGAGAGCTGGCATCGACATGTTGAGCGTTGCATGAGCCTTCATCGACAGGAATTTGCACTAGTGCCCCTTCAGGGTTTTGCGGTGGCACACCAACACCTGAAGCAACTGCGCCATTCTCTCTGTGATCCTCAGGACCGTTGTTTTCATGTGCATTTACTGAGTTAGACATTTTCTAACCTAAAATTGAAGATTCTTGGACAAGAAAAGTGTGAAGAATAACTTGTGTTTTTAGAAAACCAGCAATAAAACAATCACTATTATTTTTAGCCCCACGGTAGGCGCCAAACTATTTACCCTGAAAATGGTAATTACAATTATATTTGATTATCTGGTTCTAAAAATACGTGATCTATTTTAATACCGGTTGTTTAGACAATAGATGCTGAGTGTGAAGTGAGAAAACGAAATAAGAGAAAAAGGAAACGAGATTACGCGAATCGGACAACGGAGAGATCGGTCTCGAGGGTGGTTGGAAAGGGCCTCGAGGTCGAGCTTTAGAAGCTTGACAAGGGGCTATCGATAATGGTATAACAGTGTTGAAGGCCTTAAGAATGTCCTATTTATAATCAATAACAAGTATTAAATGAATAATAACTCAAGAACACAAAGCAATAAATTAATGAAGCAATTGTAGAGAATATTTTGGTTAGAGAGGAGAAGATGTACTTGTTCTTGTATTCAATATCATGTGTGTTACAAAGTGACAAGGATCCCCTTTATATATGAGGGGGAATCCCAACATAGTACATGCGTAATTAATACAAAGAGATATGGTTGGTACAGTCATTTAATGCCACGGTATGGGCTTGTACTATTTTGTGTATTTTGTCAGCTTTAACCACGTGACCCTTGGGAATTTCCCGCCTTTCCACGTTTATTTTCTATTTTCACCCCCCTCGAGGTCGAGGGCCTTCGATATGCCCCTTCGATTCCAAAACGCGATCCTTCGAGCCTTCTAAGCGGCGTAATGACAGTAAAATCGGGCTCTGCGATTTTAGCCGTATACAAGTGGGATTTAATGTATTTTGAGGTGAGGGTGGAGTATTGGTATGACATAAGTGTGGGGTTTTGAATGAAATGTATGTATTAAATGTGCTTAGGGAGGTGTAGTCACTCTTATATCTAAATGTATCCTTCCCGTCGTCAGCCTAAATTACAACCACAAAAGTCATACTTGATCCTTGATTGAATGAATGCAATTAGTGGAGTAGTACACTACGGGAAAGCCTATGGTTCATCTTTTGTGGCATGTGAATGTTACTTCTGAGAGAGTGAATTCTGTCTATTTTCAAGTTCTTAATTGTTCTTAAATTTGATTGTGAGTGGAACTACTCTTTTTTGTTGTGAGGGCAGTTGATCCGTGAAGGAAAGGTAATTCTTGATCTCTATGTTGGAGTAAGTGAGTGGGTTATAAACAATGCGTGGTACTTTTGATTCAAATCTCGAGGTGACGATGATACACTATTGTGCTTAGTCTATTTTAAATAGTCTTGATATGATGAGTTATGAGAGTTGTTTAAAAAGGTTGTGTCATTGTAAAGTGGAGTTTGATTGTTTAAGTGTGGGTGTTGATAGTAGGCTATAATTGTGTGTTTTAGTTGCTTATCATACCTTAATTTACTGCAATTTAATTGAATTGAGCTTTAACCGCTAGTATTTTGCACTACTTACATGTTTTATGGCTTTGTAGGATTGTTCCAAGCTATGTAGATGTTAAGGAATGAATTCATGATATTTTGAAGCTTTGAAGTTTAAGTTAAAGCCCAGGGATTATGTCGAGATCGAGTTCGGGGATCAATGGATGATAGTGCACTTTAAGAACGAAATGAAGAATCCAGCAGACATACTGTGCATTGTCTAGTAAATGCACGTAACAGTTCGCTCAGAAGTTGGTTTGGGTTCCACAATATATCATTGGAAATTTATTCAAAAGGGCTACAACTTTCATGTTTTACATTTTCCCAAATTCCCAACTGAACGCCACCCTGGTGCGCAATAGCACATTGGTCGCGCACTGGAGGCAGACAGGGTGAAAAATGCGCGACCAAGTGCAGAAGCACACTTCTAGATGCTCGACCGAGCATGTCCTGTCCTGGAAAAGTGTCCTATTTTTCATAGAAGAAGGTGTATTTGTTTGGTCCCAAACCTACTTGGTATATGTACATAGAAAAATGATATTTTTGGGACTTTTGACATAATTTAGACCTAAGGAAGCTAAGGAGAAGAGGAAGAAGCAAGAGCGAAAGTATTTCATCATTCTATCCTCACTCAAGACAAGGGTTTGGATGTTTTATGTTTTCCTTTGATTTAAACTTAAATGATGAACTTCTCCATATTTATGGAGTAATTCTTCCCGAGGGATTGATGGATTTAGTGTTTTGAGAAATGTTTGTAGATATTAACTCTAGATCTTATGTATTGAATCATTTTGGGTGGTTTCATTGTTGCATATGTATTCAAATGTTTATGTAATTGAAAGAGGCATAATGTGTGATTTTGTTGCATTATCTTGTGGTTGAATTCGTTGATTATTCATAGTAATCGAAATAGGCTAGTTGAGTTATTGTTTAAACCTAGTTAGGAGGATAATCGAAATAGGTTCCCCTAAAGATTAACCCACTACGAATTCTTGCATATATTCGTTGAGCTTAACTTAGTTTGTATTATGAGGTTGACACTTAATACAGAGGGGTGTTTCTACTGAACGTTTGAACTAATATTAGAGTGAACTCAAGAGAATCACTTGAACCTTAGAAGTTAATTAACTAGAGTTATGTCCCAAATAAGTATTTGGCACCTATACAATCAACCCTTATGTTATCCCCTTGATATCTTCTTGCTTACTCTTGTTGCAATTGTCATTAGCCAATAGTTTAGACTTTTAGTTAACTTCACAATTAAATATACACAAATCTAAATTGTTGATCATCTTGGATAGAAATTAAACTAGAAGCTAAGAAAACACTGTTTAAATCCAATCCTTGTGGATACAATATTTTATATACTATATTCAACTAGCGAGCAAAATTTGTGTTGTTTTATTAGCTCGTCAAATTTTGGAGCCGTTGCCGGAGATTAGAAATCAATAGTGTTTTGAAATAGTTTGTAGTGCTAATTCAGTAATTTTTTTTATTTTATTTTGCACTTTTTACGGTTGGTGTTTTTTGATTGTGTGCAGAATACAGGTTGGATTGGTGCATGACCCGATCTTCTGGGAAGGAATTGGTACCATACGAGCCAAAAACTGGAAAAAAAATTGCGACAGCTAGGGAAAGAAATAAATCTCTTTGCGAATACAAAGAAGGTTGGGCAATCCTCAACCAAAGAAGTTATGGCGGGAGATGAGGATAATGTTGATTTGGTTGCGAGAGAAGAAGCGCAACAAAAAGAAAATGATGCACGAGATGCAGAGGAGAAAACTATTCGAAATGCACAACTTGTCTTAGAGGAGGAGAGGGCTCTAAGAATGTCTCAGAATCAGCCATTGGGTGAAGACTAGTTTGGAAATATAGCTCCCAGTACTGGGAGACCACTTGGAGATTATGATAGATTGGTCTATAACCAAGGCATATCAAGTGTGAGACCACCTCCAGTTGCAGCCAACAATTTTGAATTGAAGCAAGGGTTTCTCCAAACCCTCCAAAACAGTTGTGTCTTCAAAGGGAAGATGAACGAAAATCTGAGCAATCATCTGATGGACTTCGAGGAGATTATGAACACCTTCCAATATAATGATTTGTCACACGATGCAGTATACTTAAGGGCATTCCACTTCACTCTCAAAGATGACGCAAAGACTTGGCTTCGAAGCTTGCCTAATGTATTGATTCGAACATGGGATGAGATGACTAGGAAATGTTTTGACAAATATTTCTCATCATCCAAGATGGGCAGGTTTAGAAGGGAGATTTATAACTTCTGTCAGAACGAGAATGAAATTGTGTTTGAAGCTTGGGAGAGGTTCAAAGAGATAGTGTGTAAGTGTCAGCATAATGGAATAGAACTCTGGATGCAACTCCGGGATTTTTGGGATGGATTGACACTAATTTCACGCAAAACATTGAGTAATGCAGCAGGAGTCCCGTATATGAAACATCCTAGAGGAGATAGTCACGATTCTAGATGAGTTGTCCGAGGATGCAAATCAGTGGCCCTCTGAAGTTGCTGAAAGAATAAGAACAACGGGTGTTCACCAAGTTGATGCTAACACATCTGTGCAGGTACAGATTGATGCCATGGAAAAGGAAATAAGGAAGGTAACTTTAGCTTCAATACATAGTGAGCCTCCTACAGCATATGATATATGTGGAAGAGGACACTCTACTCATGAGTGTCAAGTCTCAATCGAGGAAGTTAATGATGTTGGTAATTACAACTTCAATGCAATAGGTCATAAGCACCCCGGTTTTTCATGGAGTTCACCTGGGGATACAACAAATGCATGGCAACAGAACAACCCCATATTTCAAGGAGAAGGAGCTTTTAGTTTCGTAAATCAGCAGAGGCCACAGTTTCAGCCTCAACAGCCAATTCAGTAGGAGTTGAAGATTTGATTAAGTCATTCATTGTCAAGAAAAATGAGAGATTGGATGCTCATGGTGCAGCAATCAAAGAACTGGGAACAAGTTTCATAACTTGGAGAGACAAGTGGGACAAATTGCAATTATATTATCTGAGAGAATCCAGGTACTCTGCTAGCTGATACTGAAACGAATCCCAAAGAAATGGTAAATGTTGTGACCTTGAGAAGCAGACAAGTGTTGAAATACCGCACTCCAATTCATAAAGAAGTTGCGCCTGAAAAAGAAAGTGGGAATGAGCTAGAATTGAAGATGATAAAAAGACTGACAAGAAGAAAGGCTAGAAGGGAGCTGAGAAAAAGAAAAAGGACGAAACTTTAAGAATGGAGGAATACAATGAAGAGAGCAAGCACATGCCTGCTCTACCTTTTTCCCCAAAAGTTGTATAGAGAAAAGCTGGACAAGTAGTTCTGAGAGATTTCTAGATATGCTGAGACAAGTTAATGTAAATCTGCCATTCACGGAATTTCTCTCACAAATGCCAGCTTATGCCAAATTCTTGAAGGAGATCCTTATAGAGGAAGATAGAAGAGACCTCAGTGGTAAAACTTACAGAGCATTGTAGTGCAATATTAGAAAATAAACTCCCACAAAAGTGTGGAGATCCAGGAAGTTTTACTATATCGTGCTCTTTAAGCACTCTTAACTTTGATAAATCTTTATGTGATTCAGGTGCCTCAATTAATCTAATGCCATTGTATATTTATAGGAAACTGGAGAAGAAAATAGAGGAGATAAGGTCGGTGCCAATATATTTTCAGCTGGCAGACCAAACGACTATAATAGCCGAGGGGATAGTAAAAGATGTTTTGGTGCGGGTGGATAAGTTCATATTTCCTGTTGATTTCATAGTGGTGAATATGGAGGCGAATAAGGAGGCCCCCCTCATCCTAGGAAGACCATTTTTAGCAATGGTTAGAGCTATACTGGATATACATGATAGAAAACTCATGCTTAAAGTGGGTGAGGAGATGCTGACATTTGAGATGGATGTAGCAACTGGAGTGAAAAAGGAGAAGCCAACTACAAGTGTTGAGTGGAAGGTGAAGATTTAAAAAGACAAGGCTTCAGTGATTGAGAAAGACAAGTGTGGGGCATAACCTAAGAAGGCTGAGAAAAAGATGCCTGCATGGATGTTGCGGTAGTTCGAGCGAGAAGATTGGAGTCCGACTTCGATTCAGACCCTGACTAGAGATTCAGGGAAGTTTGCTCTACCTTATGTTTTTTCATTGTGTATCATGGAGACATGCTACAACATAAAGTGTGGGGTGGGGATATGTTTGTAGGTATGTTGTATGTATATTAATTTGGTTAGTAGTTTGATAGAAAAATATTGAAAATCCATAAAAAGTTTAAAATTCTTTATTTTTTCCGACGATGAATATCATTAGACGGGTTTCTTGAAGTAATTAATTCGAAAGAAAAAGACAAAAAGATTTACTTTTGTAGTTGGTGTATTAATTTCCCCTTGGTTTTCCTTGTGTCGCGGTTCTTTTCCAAGGGTTTGTTTGAACCGGGTGTAGTTAGATTTTGTGTTTAGCAGTGGTGAATCCTTCTGCTACGACTTAAAATGGAAGAAATATCTCTTGACTTGATCATGCCTTGAGAATAGTGAGTGCTTAGTTGTGACGCTTAGGCTCGGTTTTTTACTCTTATATAAGTACCTTAAATTGTATGATCTTAACTTTTTCTTAACTGCTTTGAATAGAATTTCTTGATAGTCCAATTTGGAGTGATTTATGCACCATGAGTGTGTGAGGTTTTATGTATTATGTGCATTGCATTTGATATCTATAACTTGACCCGTGTGTTTGCAAAGTGAAATAGCAGTTTTATTCAGTCTTGAAAGTGATATAGGAATTTCTTTGTTGACCCAGTTATATGTTATTGCCCACCTAATTTTTATGTATCTTAGTTAACCCATTTGAGCTTGTAATCCTTTTTTTTAGAAACCACATTACAAGCCTTACCCATTTGTTTGAACTAGCCATCTATTTGAAGCATTCCCCTCTAGTGAGCACTTAAAATAGTATGAACTGTGGGGTGGTTAGTTTGGATTTTGAGTGGGACTAATGAATTAAGGAGAAAGGTGCACCGATTTTGAAAAAGTAAGAGCCTCTTAAAAAGAAAAAAGAAATAAAAATTTATGTAGTTGTATGATTGTGAAAAATGATCTTTGATAAGTGGTAACTCTTGATATATTTTTGCTTAAAGAAGTTGTGTTTACCTTGAAAATGGTAATTACAATTATATTTGATTATGTGGTTCTAAAAATACGTGATCTATTTTAATACCGGTTGTTTAGGCAGTAGATGCTGAATGTAAAGTGAGAAATCGAAATAAGAGCAACAGGAAACGAGATTACGCAAATCGGGCAATAGAGATACCGGTCTCGAGGGCGGTCGGAAAGGGCCTCGAGGTCGAGATTTAGAAGCTTGAAAAGGGGCTATCGATAATGGTATAACAGTTTTGAAGGCCTTAATAATGGCCTATTTATGATCAATAACAAGTAATAAATGAATAATTACTCAAGAACACAATAAATAAGAAGCAATAAATTAATGAAGAAATTTTAGAGAATGTTTTGGTTAGAGAGCAGAGGATGTTCTTGTTCTTGTATTCAATATCATGTGTGTTACAAAGTGACAAGGGTTCCTTTTATATATGAGGGGGAATCCCAACATAGTACATGTGTAATTAATGCAAAGAGATATGGCTAGTACAACCATTTAATGCCACGGTACGGGCTTGTACTATTTTATTTTGTCATCTTTAACCACGTGCCCCTTGGGAATTTCCCGTCATTCTACGTTGATCTTCGATTTGCACTGCCTCGAGGTCGAGGGCCTTCGATATGCCCCCTCGATTCCAAAACTCGATCCTTCAAGCCTTCTGAGCGTCGTAATGACCGTAAAATTGGGCTATTCGATTTTAGTTGTATACAGATAGTCCCCGCGGTCTTCAATTTTTGCCTCTTCGACACTCCTATTATGACGTCAGTCCCTTCAGAGCATTAAATGACGTGACATAAAAAGCTGCGTAGAGGTCGCTATCAACATAATTCTCGAGAAGCCCATGAACCGTCAAACGTTCGACCCTTCCGCTTCAAGCATGACCAAAAGGCCTCTATAAATACTCCAATCACTTGAATTTTCATAGTTTTGCATCTTCTTCATATTCTTCAAATCATAAAATTTAAACTAAGTGCTTTCCATTCTTATCTTCTGCATGTGCACATTTTTTCGTCTTTTCACTTCAAAACTCTATTATTATCATGGAAAAAACTTCCAAAATGGTTCCACAAAAGGAGGGAGTTGCTTCTTCATCACGCCCGTCTAAAGACAAGTCAAAACTTCCTCCTACCATTGAGCAATGCATCCCTGGCTCTTTCGACAGCGTTTCTGACTTCACAATAGAAAAACCCCCTTCTACACCGGGCCAATGCGAGCCCATGTCCTGATACATAAGTGTAGTATCGGATATTGAGATGGTAAAACCTGACTGCTGCTGGGGGGAGGCGGCCCGAGTAGAGATCCCTACGGCTGATGAAAGCATAGTCACGCACAAGGCTAGCTTTCTTAGTGTACATACATACCCCTTCACCTTAGGCCCCCGTGATTCTTGATTTTTGCCATCAATACCGATTGACACTCGGTCAGATCTATCCTTCTTTTTGGAGGATACTATACATGATTCGACATATTACCAACATGGTTGAGGGAATGACTTTTACCCTCGACCATTTGATCATATTGTACATCCCTCGCCTCTTCTGCACGGGCCTAATTAAACTGCATTGCCGATCAGCCAAGGCGTTCCTCGCTTGCATCAACGAGGATAAAGATCGGGGATGGATGTGCTGATTTGTCAGAGTCAGAACTTCGGACGTCATCCTCGCCGATAGACTGTCGTTACCGGAGGAATGGAATATGAAACGTAAGTATCCCCATGTTGATTATGCTTTACCACCTCTTTTTTCTTTCTACCGGTTCTGAATACTCTTTCCTTCGACTGTGTAGCCATTGTCTAGTTCCCCGGCGCGGTCAGGACCTTCTGGAAAGGATCATTCTTTTGGACTTCGCCTTTCTATATAAAAAACACGTATGGCGTGAGCTGGCTAAAACAAGGTGGCATGCAAAGAACCACGGTATGCTCTTATTGCTATTGTTTTCTCATTCTTTCTAAGAACTTTTAATGGTGATGTTATTTGACATAACATGTTTATGCAGGCCTTGGTGAAGGAGTGTTGATGAGGCCACCTCCACCTGGTGAGGAAGAGGCCCCTGAAGACCACCAAGGACAAGAAAAGAAAGAGGAAGGCCTCGGTGGAGTCCCCAAAATCAAAAAGGTTAAAGGCTCGGAAGCCTAGGACCGATGCCACAGTCTTGTCCTCGACGGCCACTGAGAGCCTGTGGGCCGAGAAAGAGAGCGATAATTCCTGCTCTTTGGTACAAAGGGAAAAATTAAGCACTGAGGCTTCGAGAGTTGTTGGGCATTCGTCAGCTAAGTTAGAGGCGGCCGATGCGGACCCGCCGTGCATAGAGGAGACCCTCGAGGAGTCTTTGGGCGCAGTCCCCAAGACGTTCATCGGACATGGAACAGTCCGTGTTTAGTAGCTCGGAGGTCTTGCTACTAGAGCTTTCCGGGATCAGGAAGAAACCTCGATAAAGGCTGATGTTGTCGGGGCTTGCTATTTCCCACCTAATTGTTATGTATCTTAGTTAACCCATTTGAAACTGTAATCCTTTTTCTTTAGAAACCACATTACAAGCCTTACCCATTTGTTTTAACTAGACATCTATTTGAAGTGTTCCCCTCTAGTTAGCATTTAAAATAGTATGAACTGTGTAAAATTTGAAATGTGGGGTGGTTAGTTTGGCTTTTGAGTAGGTCTAATGACTTAAGGAGAAATGTGCATCGATTTTGAAAAAGTAAGAGCCGCTTAAAAAGAAAAAAGAAATAAAAATTTATGTAGTTGTATGATTTTGAAAAATGATCTTTGATAAGTGGTAACTCTTGATGTATTTGTGCTTAAAGAAGTTTGGAGTTAATGTATATTGGTGTGAAGGTGGAGTATTGGTTTGACATAAGTGTGGGGTTTCGAATGAAATGTATGTATTAAAAGTGCTTAGGGAGGTGTAGACACTCTTGTATCTAAATGTATCCTACTCGTCCCACAGCCTAAATTACAATCGCAAAAGTCCTACTTGATCCTTGATTTAATGAATGCAACTAAGAGAGTAGTACACTAAGGGCAAGCCTATGATTCATCTTTTACGGCATGTCAATGTTATTTCTGAGAGAGAGTGAATTGTGTCTATTTTCAAGTTCCTAATTGTTCTTAAATTTGATTGTGTGTGGAACTACACTCTTTTTTGTGAGGGCACTTGATTCATGAAGAAAAGGTAATTATTGATCTCTATGTTGGAGTAAGTGAGTGGGTTATAAACAATGCATGGTACTTTTGTGTCAAATCTCGAGGTGAAGGTTATACACTATTGTGCTTAGTCTATTTTAAATAGTCTTGATATGATGAGTTATGAGAGCTCTTTAAAAAGGTTGTCTCATTGTAAACTGGAGTTTGATTACTCGAGGACGATCAATGGTTTAAGTGTGGGTGTTGATAGTAGGCTATAATTGTGTGTTTTAGTTTCTTATTTTACCTCAATTTACTGTAATTTAATTGAATTGAGGTTTAATCGCTAGTGTTTTGCATTAATTATATGTTTTATAGCTTTGTAGGAGTGTCCCGAGCTATGTAGATGTTAAGGAATGAATTCATACTATAATTGAGCTTTGAAGTTTGAGTAAAATCCCAGGGATTAAGTCAAGATCGAGTTCGGGGATCAACGGATGATATTGCATTTTAAGAACGAAATGTAGAATCGAGCAGGCATATTGTGCATTGTCTAGTAAAATGCGCGTAACATTTTGCTCAGAAGTCTATTTGGGCTCCACAAAATATCGTTGGAAAGTTATTTAAATGGGATACAACTTTCATCTTTTACATTTTCCCAAATTCCCAATAGAACGCCACCCATGTGTGCAATCGCGCACTGGTCACGTACTGGGCGCGCACTGGAAGCAGAACAGGGTGAAAAATGCACGACCAAGTGTGCGAGCACACTTCCAGATGCACGGTCGCGCACATCCTGTCCGGGAAAAGTGTCTTATTTGCGTAGGAGAAGGTGTATTTGTTTGGGCCTGACCCTACTTAGTATATATACATGGAAAAATGATATTTTTGGGACTTTTGACATAATTTAGACCTAAAGAAGCTAAGGAGAAGAGGAAGAAGAAATAGCACAAGGATTTCATCATTCAATCCTCACTCAAGACAAGGGTTTGGATGTTTATGTTTTTCTTTGACTTAAACTTAAATGTGATAAATTTCTCCATATCTATGGAGTAATTCTTCTTGAGGGATTGATGGATGGTGTTTTGAGAATTGTTTGTGGATATTAACTCTAGATTTTATGTATTGAATCGTTTTGGGTGGTTTCATTATTGCATCTATATTCACATGTTTATATAATCAAAAGAGGCATAATGTGTGATGTTTTGCATTATCTTGTTGGTTGAATTCGTTGAATTTTCATAGTAATCGGAAGAGGCTAGTTGAATTATTGTTAGACCTAGTTAGGAGGATAATCGAAAGAGGTTCTCCTAAAGATTAAGCTACTATGGATTCTTGCATATCTTCACTATGCTTAACTTAGTTTGTATTGTGAGGTTGAGACTTAATCGAGAGAGGAGTTTCTACTGAACGTTTGAACTAATAATAGAGTGAATTCGAGAAACTCACTTGAACCTTGGAAGTGAATTAACTAGAGTTAAGTTCCAAACGAGTATCTTGCACCTATCCAATCAACCCCTATGTTCTCCCCTTGATATATTCTTGCTTACACTTGTTGCAATTGTCATTAGCAATTAGTTTAGACTTTTAGTTAATTTTAGTTTTAATTCACACAAATTTAAATTGTTGATCATCTTGGATATCAATTAAACTAGAAGCTACGAAAACTCTTTTTAAATCCAATCCCTGTGGATACGATATTTAATATAGTATATTCGACTAGGGAGCATAATTTTGTGTTTTGTTTTTAGCTCGTTAGGTTGCACGCCGCAGCAGGCCACATTGGCATTATATATATTATTATTATTACATGGATGGGGATGCACACCGCAGTAGGCCCTATGGGCTTTATATATTATTGATGGGATCAGTATGCACATAGCAGAAGGCCATGATGGCTTATTTTAGCACTTAGGCAGGATCCGCCCCTTCAGAGTCTTACATATCAGCATTGAATTCAAACCAGGTACTGTACAGTGCTGAGTGTGCAGAGGGATTAAGTATGATGAGTATGAGTGCGAGAAAGTGAGATTGAGTACTCTAAAAGTATGAGTAAATGATTTCATCATTGTGATGCATTGCATTGACATTTATATTTGACATACAGGCATAGAGATGCATTTCCTCATGCTACACGGTGTTGTGACATTCATGACTTCACATGCACATTGACGTGTAGGCATAGAGATATGCTTTCCTCAGTTATATGAGATTGAAATATTTTATCTATTGTTGAAAGTTTTTGGGAAAAATCAAAGATTTCTGATTTACACATATTTTGGTGATTTCGGTGAAAGATTTGGGTTTTACTGATTCACTTGAAAAGCATGCCTAATTTTCTATAATTGTGAACGATTTGATCATTATATTTGAGTTATTTCTTGTACTACGTTTATTATATTGTTCTGAGTTCTTGTTAGATATTAGTTTTGGACTATGACCGTTTATCCAAGCTCGTTACTGCTTTCAACTTAAGGCTATGTTTGTTACTTATTGAGTACATGGGGTCGATTGTACTCATACTATATTTCTGCACCTTGCGTGAAGATTTTGGATGTTGATGTTGGTGTGTATGGAGGGAGCAGGCACTGAAGACGTACATGTGTTCGGGTCATAGCTGCCTCTTGTTCCTGGTAGCTTTAGAATTACTAATCTGTTCATGTATATTTCAAACAGATGATGTATTTATTTCATACCAGCTTTGTAAACTCTAAATCTTAGAAGTTCATAATTTGTAATACTAGTCCTTGGGATTTTGTATAAAACCTCTGTTATTTCATTATTTATTTTACTAGTTAAATATCATTTGAATAGAATTGTTTCTATTTGTCTTACCTAGCAGGTTGGGTTAGGTGCCATCACGACTATTTGGATTTTGGATCGTGACAAATTGGTATCAGAGTCTAGGTTCATAGGTTCTACGAGTCATGAGCAAGTTTCTAGTAGAGTCTTGCAGATCGGTGTGATGATGTCCATACCTATCTTCGAGAGGCTACAGGTCATTTAGGATAAATTTCCCATATTTCTTTCATTATCGGGCGTCATTGATTCAACTTGAAGCGTATCTCTTTGAATTCCTTCCACTCACTCGTATGCGCATGTGAGCGCTTGGTATCAGTTGTGCATTGATGGCTTGTGATTATATGGATGAGGTATGAGATGTGTTTTCAATGTTTTGGTGATAAGCCAGTCTGGAGGACTTGAGGCCCTGTTTGGACCGCAGCTTAGGCTTGATAGTTTCAGTTGTTTGAGCATGTGTTGTTGGACTTATATGTCTCGTAGTGTACCGAGGTATTATTTTGTTTGTGTTATTATTTGAGGTATTATTTGTTTTGTGTTACATGAGCTTAGGAAGTATTTAGTTGAATATCACTATGGTATTAGGGCAGTAATAACGTATGGGCATTGTGAGTTATCGAATATTTTGATCTATGGCTTTGAGCCAAGTGTGGGACTCTGCTAGCTATGATTTGATTGCATGGTTATGTGTCGTATTGTTTTCGGTCTGAGGCATTCTTGTAGATCGGTTGTGACTTGCAGAGGCTGGTTTTGAGAATGACATAAGTAAGGAAATATATGGATGCATGGTGTATTAAACTTAATGGGTATATGGGAATCATGGAATGATTGAGTTGTTATTCGTGAAGGATGTAGTGCGAAAGGATAAGAAATTTGCTCGGCTGCGTTATGGCGAGGTTACTTCTTTGGGTGTTGTCGTGCTAATGAGGCACAGGTCGTTCGGCCTGTATGGGCGGTGCAATTGAGATTTGAGCAAAGTGGATGACTCTCGAGAAGGTTCTAATAGATTCAAGATTTAAATGTAGCAATTGAAATTTTTTGTATTTGTATATGGCTAAAATCTAATATTTACATTGGAAGGTGTTGAGACTCGCAGTATTTCTTTATCATTATGTATTCTACATTTCAGTATCAGGAAGGTGAAGGAAACGACTTGAGATTCACAGCAGGTCTTTTCAGAGTGGGTGTCTTGGTTGTAGTACTTTTGGGGTGCTTGAGAGGGAATACAACGGCTTACGGGCCTTAGAGCGGTGTAATTTTATGCTAGGACCTCTTGTGGTGAGCTTTGGGAAAAGATCGTGGTGTTCGTACAAGGAAAGTTTCACATTGAGGGTAATTCGGAAGGAACTCGGTGGAAATAGGACAACTTGGTAGTAGGTTGGATCTGTATGGTAATAGTATGCTCGGTTCTTTTGGTTCTTATGATGAGGTGAGGCTTTACGGGTGTTTTCTGGAAATACGCTTTTATTTAGAGACCTGCGTGGCTTGGTTAAGTTAGAGGGATTCAGTTCTGATAGCTTGATTATGTGTAAATACATTTCAAAATGTTCTCGATGATTTGTACCACGATTTGAAATGGATATTTCCTACCTGCATGAAGATCATGTTGAATATTGTGATTTTCTACTGGATGGGATCATGTGAAAGGTTCCTGGCTAATCGAGAATGTAGTTTTCTTGTGACTCTGAGTTGATAATGAGGTTCTCGTGTTTTCATATGATGGCCTAATAGAGGCAGCGCATGGTGTGAAATAGGGATTTCCATGTCAAAGTATATGATTCAGTTCCAAAGGAAGGTCATTAATTTATGCAGTATGCACGATTTTAGATGTTGGCACTATTTGGTATTACCTGAGAAGAGTGTACATCCAGAAGGCGCACTGAGTTTGACGTACGCATGATTCATTGATATTGCGGTACTTGCATGGTTGACTGACTGTTGATATTCATATTTTTGCTATGTAGCATAGAAGAATTATAGAAGTATTTCTAGTGGGGATAATTATGTATGATATATGTGCCAGTCATTCAAGTGGCAGAGTTGGGATCGGCTATGGTGATTCATGTGTTCTATGAATTTGGAGACTCGGATTTGTCAAAAGTAGATTGTTTCGGGGTTGTGGATAGTGAAGATGTGGCCAAAGTAAGCTAGATGGTAGTACGTGCTATGTTTAGGTCATTGTGGACTTTTGGAGGGCCATTTATCCATTTGGGGATGACCAGAGTGATTTGGGGGCCCATTGGTAGGCCCGAGGAGGATGTGTAGTCTACACTAGGTCGGATTTATTAACTCAGCGCCATTATTTCTTAAAGGTGTGTAATTTGATTAGAGTTGAGCTTGTTTATATTCTGATATGTTCTATGTGTTACTTTTCTATGCTACGAGGGTTGTGGTTTGTTTGTTATATGCATACATGATGTGGTTTTGTTCGGTCCTTGTAGCGGAATTTGAGCGAGATGGTTATTAGGGTGTTGAATTGTCGATTATATCTCGGTTATGTTCTTTCCGGGCTGTTGTATATAGTGTTATTCTATTCTCCATGGTTATGGTCATGCACTTCATCTACTTGATATCAAATTGCGCATGGTTGTTGATTTGGAGCATTGTCGCTTGAAATATCTCATAGGATTGGCGTTTGAATGGGTCACGCATTGTCGAAGAGTTGTGTTGGGATAATATCCTTTGTGTTATATTTGTGTGTCTTGGTTCTACAATGTATGGTGGGTTCGTAGCATTTCGGTTGCGGTGGTGCTTTTTGAACTCGCGGTTTGGTTTTCTCGTTTTAGTCATTTTCCATTTTTGGGTGCATTTGAATTGTTGTGTATTGGTGTACGGATTGCACGATTTGTGGCTTAAGTTTGTATTGGTGTGGCATGTCAATAGAGTGGTTGTATTTGATGAGAAGAGGTCGTTGGATCTATGATGGGTGCTATGGGACTTGATTGCGGTAGATTTGGAAGGATAGTGTCACTGATCGACTTAGAAATTGGCTATAGTTCCTGTCGAAGGAGGGAGAGCTCCGGACTTGTCGATCTGATGAGTGGTTATGAGTTTCTGATAGCTTCTTTCATCGTTGGCAGTGTACGACGGTTTTGAATGAGGTTTGTCACCGGTGTCGGGATTATTTTAAGCAACTACTGTGACCGGGAATTATTGCTACGAGCATGCAAGTTATGTGGTATATCATATGATTATGTCTTGGACTGGTTATGTCTTGATATGGCTTGTTCAGACTCATATAGTGGGTAGATACGAGATTCGGGTCATGTAAGGATGCGGATGATGGAAATATGGTTTCTAGGGTTTATGGACTAAGATAGAAGTAATGATCTCCAGTTATGTTGTGTTATCATGCTTACATGGTTTGGGATGACATGGAATCACCCCCTCGGTTATATACATGGTAAGGCTACATGGAGATTTTATGGATTTGGAATGACTCTAGGCACGTTTATGGACGAACGTATGTCTAAGTGGGGAAGAATGTAACGACCCGCCAGGTCATTTCGAGCATTTGCATTTCATTCAGCTATTTGAAGTCTTGATTAGCTTCATATGATGTATCATGACTTGTGTGTATTGTCGGTTTTTATTTTCAGTTGTTTCGAAATTAGTTTTGGAAGAATGAATTTCATGTTTGAAGCCCAAAGTTGAAAGAATTGACCAAGTTTGAAATTTTAGTAGTTGACCTCGGTTTCGAGTTTTGATGGTTCTGTTATGTCCGGATGGGGATTTCTTACTTGGGTGTATGCCCGGATTTTCATTTGTATATTTCTATTAGGTTTTGGTGAAAGTTTCAATTTTAAGGTTTGGAGCGTTTATAAGTTTGACACAGGGTTGACTTTGATGATATCGGGTTCAGATTGAGGTTCCAGAAATTGGTATAGCTTCGTTATATCATTTGGGACTTGTATGCAAAATTTAAGTTCATTTTGAGTTGATTTTGAGGCCTCAAATTTTGTTATGCGTGATTTGAGGCCTTGAGTAGGTTGTGTTATGTTATGGGGCTTGCTGGAATGAACATACGTGGTTCCGAGGGGCTCGGGAGTGATTCGGATTGTTTTAGAACATTTTTCTTCATTTTGGCATTGATGGTTTCTTATGAGTTCTAGGCATCTAGTTTCCTTGTTCGCGAGTAGAATGGACCGTGATCGTGTAGAGTTGTTTGATGCCTGGGGAAAATTGTTCATCGCGTTCGTGAGTCCAGACACACGTTCGTGAAGGTTGAGGCAATTGTTCAGCGCATTCGCGAGTCTAGCGACGCATTCATGCGTAGGAGGAAGGAGGGCCTGAGGATATCAGGCATTTGTTCTTCGCGGTCGCGAAATGTGGAACGCGATCGCGTAGCTCTAGGAGATTGACCATCACTTTCACGACTGTGATGTTGTGTTCACGTAAGAGGAATTTCAGCTTATGGGAATTTGTTCTATGCGAATGCGTGGGATTGTTCGCGTTCCCAAACTGTAATAACTGGTTAAAACTCTATTAAATCCCCTTTCTAGGGTTACGTCATTTTATCATATTTGGAACAATAGATCTCGGCTTGAAGCAATATTGTAGGTGATTTTTACTATATGGATTGGGGTAAGTGTTCTCTACACAATTTTTATTATATTTCATGAATCTATCTTTGTTTTTGGCATTTGATTGATGATTTCAAAGGAGAAATTGGGGGTTTTGTCTAAAGATTCATAAAGTGAATTTTCGAGTTTTGAGCATCGATTCGAAGTCTGATTTGAGTGGAACTACTATGGTTGGACTTGTAATTGAATGGATTGTCGGATTTTGTGCATTTTGTCGTGTTCCTAGGTGCAGGCCCGGGCTTGACTTTTTGGTTGACTTTGGGTTTTTGATTAAAGATTCGACCTTTATCGATTGGGTTTGTTTCCATATGTATTAATTGATGTTCTTGAGTTTCTTTTGGCTAGTTTTGAGTCATTCAGAGGTCGGTACGCGACGGATGGAATTTCTAGAGATTGTTTGGCTTGCTCGGTATTAGATTCGGTTTGTTCGAGGCAAGTAACACCTTAAACTTGGGACCCTTTTGTCCATAGATTTTGCCAAAATTTATTTGGGTTTTTTTTTTTTTTGGAAAATACATGTTTGTTAAAAAATTTATCTGCATTTTGGAAAATTCCCAAAATCCAAATCCCAGCCCAAAACATTACTATTACATTTTTTAAAAATTGCCCCATACTTTTGTGTTTTATAAAAGAGTCCACCATTTATTATTTTGTAACAATGATGCTTTGTATTCTCGGTCATCTGATAGTGTACTATGTAATTCAGTATAAAAATTATAATTTTGTACCAAATTTATTACGTTCAGGACTATGGCTTGCGATAATATAATGAATGTTTATGATGAAGGTACTGTTGGGCATTTGTGATAGTTTTTCGAACTTGTGGGTATAACTTATGTTTCATTTTTTTTTTTTAAAAGTGAACTATATTTTGAAAACTGATGTCCAAACACATTCTCATCTTCAAACCAAACTCCACCCAAATCAGATTTTTCAAAACAAATTCTGGAATCTATGGCCAAACGCTAGCTTGGTGTTGAGGGTATGAACCCCTTAATATACGTGTTATGTGTTGTGTATTGAGGTGACGCACATGTTAGGTGACGGCCGTATGGGAGTGCACAGTGTGAATTATGACTCGGTTGATTTTGTGGGACTACATAGTTACCTAATCTTTTTTTATCCATGAAATTTCTATGCGCTAGAGTAATTGAGTTGTGATCCATATTTAAAACCATGTTTATCCTGTTGGGACCCACTGAGGTCATTCCTGCTGTAGATTTATTTGCTTAAAATTTGCAGTTACATACTCAGTCATAGTGCTTCATCATATCACATCTCAGTCTATGTTATCATTTGTTGTCATAACATGTTATCATTGTTTCGGCTGATTGGCATGAGATTTGTGAGCCCCAGAGGCTAAAGAGATTGATGACTAAGTTGAAATCTGAGAGTCGGATTGTGAGTGATATTGATGGGATCGGGTTACATGCCACGGCAGATTTATTTGATTCATGATGGGATCGGGTTGCACGCCGCATCAGACCATATTGGCTTTATATATATTATTATTATTGTATGGATCAGGTTGCAAGATGCAACAGGCCCTATGGGCTTTATATATATTATTCATGGGATTGGGTTGCACGCCGCAGCAGGACATGATGGCTTATATTAGCACTTGGGCAGGATTTTCCCCTCCGGAGTCTGACATACCAGCAGTGAAACCAGGTTTTACTAATTCATGATGGTATCGGGCTGCGCCCTGCAACAGATATTGTACAGTGCTGAGTGACTGAGTGTGCTGAGGGGTTGAGCTTGATGAGTAGGAGTGTGAGGCAGTGAGATTGATTACTCAGAGAGTATCAGAACATGAGTTCGTTGTTGTGATGCATTGCATTGACATGTATATTTGACATACAGGCATAGAGATGCAATTCCGACTTCACCTGCACATTGACATGTAGGTATAGAGATGTACTTTCCTCATACTATCTGAGATTGAAATATTTTATATTGTTTCTTTATGTTTTTGTGAAAATCATGGTTTTTTTATATACTCACATTTTGGTGATTGCGGTGAAAGATTTGGGTTTTACTATTTTTCTCGAAAAGCATGCCTAGTTTTCTGTAACTATGAACGAGTTGAGTATCATATCTTTGAGTTGTTTCTTTTACTACTTTTATTATATTGCTATGAGTTGTTGTTGGCTATTGGTGTTGGATTCTAACCATTTGTCCAAGCTCGTCACTGCTTTTAGCCTAAGGTTAAGTTTGTTCCTTATTGAGTACATGGGGTCAGGGTTACTCATACTACACTTCTACACCTTGCGTGCAGATTTTGGATGCTGATGTGGTTGTGTATAGCGAGAGCTGGCACTGAAGACATACTTGTGTTCCTGACATAGCTGTCTCTTGTTCTTGGTAGCTTTAGAATTATTAATCTGCTCATGTATATTTCAAGCAGATGATGTATGTATTTGATACCAGCTTTGTAAACTCTAAATCTTAGAAGCTCATGATTTATACTACTTGTCCTTGCGATTTTGTATAAAACCTCAGTTATTTATCACTTATTTTCCCATTTAAATTGAATAAGGCTGTTGTTATTTGGCTTACCTAGTGGGTTGGGTTAGGTGTCATCACGACTAGTTAGATTTTGGATCGTGGGTCTTCAGCAGGCAGGCTGCACTCTAGGAGACTATGAAGGCTCGCTAGGTGACAGTACTTAAGCTAAACTACTTGGTCTATGTATTGCATGTTTTTTTATATATATGATGATCATGACCTGAGGCCACTGTGATTGTACAACATTTGTGTAGTCTTTGTGTTGGCTGAATCTCGAGTTTTTCTTAAACCACAATTCTTTCTCGAGGAGTTAATTTTCATAAATCGGGTAGATTTAGATTATTTTTCAAATATTGCAAAACTTTAGATTTTTCCCGATAATGGACTTCCTAGACAGACTTCTTGAGGGTTAAAGTCTAAAGAAAAACATAAAATGTTTTTTTTTCGTAGAACTAACAAGTAGAATTGGAATAACTTAAGTATTTGTGCTATTTGACTTGTTTTATGTCGGGGTTCAGAGATGATAATGTGAACTGACTACTCTCTTAATGAAATTGAAACTAACTGCCTTGAGAAGATGTGTGTCTTTTCTCTTAAACTTAGGCTCGTTTTTTGACTCATGTGGTTACTTCTTATGTGTTTAAACTATATTGACTCGTCTTTTTTCTTTAATTTACGAGTCGGGTTTGAACCATCTGGAGTAAGTCATGTGCATAATGTGATGTGAGGCTTAGACTTGTATCCAGTGCCATCATTAGTTTAGAAATGCCCATGTTTACCCTCAAAAACGGATAACAATTAAATTTATAAGTGGTTTTAAGGATACATGGGTTAATTCAATACAAACGATAAATTGTGTTAGATTAAACAAATAAAGGACGTAATGAATTGTCAAACCAATCAAAAGGACTGATCCCGGACTTAGTAACAGCTTAATGAAATGCTTGTCTTCGATCCCGGGCTCACGTTACTGATGATTTGATGAACAAAAGTAAGAACTTTGAATAATAGAGAAAATAAGAGTATATTTCCTTGATGTGTGTGTTACAATGTATAATGAATAATCAGACCTTCCCTTATATAGTAGGGAATTTTTACCCTAAGTACAATTCCATAAAAGGTAAAAATCTTCTTCTTAACTAATCACCGGTTCTCTACCGATACGTGCTGAGATTCACGCCGTGACATCTAGTTGGTCACGGATATCACAGCCTTTTATTGGTCGTGCTCGATTATCTGGTAATGCTCTCTGAGTTCTTTGGTATTCGAACCGAACTATGGGGGTCATTAAGCTCCCCTTTTAGCACCACATTTCTCATTCCCTTTTTGTTCTTTTCGCAGGCTTGCCTAAGACCATTGAGCTTAGGCCTCCAATAGGGGATGAGGACTTGTTCGTTGATCCCTCCACCTCGGGACAGGTCGGGGTTTCTGTAGGAGAGAAAAAGAAAAGAAAGTCTCCGAGTTCGAAGAAGAAGAAGCCAAGGAGAAGGTTGGCCCGCAAACCAAAGGAGAGTTCTGGCTCTCGAGCACCCGAATCAGACTCGCTTTTCCAGCTTAGGGATGAGCCCGAGGAGGATAATATTCTTGTGGCTCGTAAACCGATCTCCCTCGAAGAGCGAGTTGCTGTTGAACATGAGATTTATGAGGCCGATCTCCCTAAGATTAGGGAAGTCAATGAGGAGACTGGGGCCAAGACTTGTCGGGATGTCGACCATGCCTTGAAGGAGGCACGCGGTGTAATAGATATTTCAGGGTCACCTTCTTATACCCATTCCATGCTCGAAGAGGATCGAATGGTGAAGGAGTGATCGAACAAAGGGGATCATGGTGCGGACGATCCCCTTCATTATTTTTCGAGGGTATAGAATCGGTCGCATTGGAAGACTTCACTGGTTTTGGCGACTTGGAGGTACCAAGGAAGCAGCCGTCTTCAGTAACCGGCAGGCTGAATTCGAGCCCAAAGTTGATCAACCAATCCCCCCCCCCTCCCCGAGTACGGATCCTATCCAAAAGTGGTTGTGGTATGGGAGCTCGCCGAGAAGAGGGACACGTATAAGCTTCTCATCGAGCAGCACGAATAAGTTGTCAATAGTCTCAGGACCGAATTGGATGCAGCTCAGAAGGAGCATGCCGACCTGGTGGAACAGGTAAATATTTTTGAAGTTAGACATGGAAACTAAAAGGCCAAACCTCGCAGGTCTAGCTGAAGATTGATCGGATCGACCAACTCCGGACTGAATGAATGAGTTCAAGGCCATGGCCGATGTCTGGAAGGAAAAAATGGACCGGCTGGCTTTGGAGAAGGAGATCGCCCAGGAACAGCTGGCATCGGTAGAATTCCAACTCCAAGTGGCGAAAGAGAAGGCCAAATCACGAGCTCGAAAAATTGAAGACCTACAGTCTCAACTGGGATCTGTTGTTGCTGAACGGGATGCCTTCGGCAAGGATCTCAAAAGAGCAAAGTCCGCGCCAGAAATAACCAGGTTGATGCTGAAAAGATGGTGGCCCACTATAGGGCTGATGTTCAGGTAGCCAAGGCCCGCCTGAAAGTTATTGTTGAGTATGTGAAGTGGTTGTCTCGAAGGTAGACCTTTAAGGAGATCCATGCCCGAGGTTTCAACCTGTCAGCCGAGATTAAAGAGGTAACAGAGCTCTAGGACGAGGCCGAAAAGATGGCTGAAACCGAGGGCGAGGAAGGCTCTAAAGGCTCCAGCGACCCCGAGGATGGAGAAGACCCCGACAGCTTTGGTGACGAGGCGATTTCTGGTGAAGATCAGGCGTAGGTGCCTTAGGAATCTTGTTTTTGCAGTTTGTACATTTATTTTGTTGAGGTCGTTTTCATTAGTCTTTGTAAAGACTTTTTGGTATGTATATAAGGCTAGTTTCTTTTTTGTCAATTTTCGAGTCTTTTACTTTTGGAATCCTCTTTATAATTTCAAAGATTCCTAATGTTTTAGGACAGAACAAAAAGTAGTAATAATATTTTGTTCGGAGGTTCGAACAAGACTTTTTCTCGACTTGTGGGGGCTCAGTATGACCAGAAGCTTTCCGCAAAGTGCTTGTTTAGATGACTTTAGACTATAATTTTTACCGATGGTAACCTTTGAACCGGTTTTAAATTTTCAAGGTCTTATGTTTTGATTACGGGCGTCGGACTTCTCCGAGCTATTTTTAGGGTGTTCGTAGCCTTTTAAATTCAGGAACTGCCTAATAGGCTTTGTACCTCTGGGCTTCGATAGCCCGAGCCGTCCAAGCTTGCCTCGGACGACAGTCCCTTTGTAGGGGTGGTCATAGCCTTTTAAGTTTAGGCACTGCCTAATAGGATTTTGTTCCTTCACTTCGATAACCCGAGCCGTCCGAGTTTGTCTTGGACTTCAGTCCCCGAGTGGGGTTATCTATTGGATTTGGATAGAGGCGGCCCTTGGGCTCGATATCCTTACGGAACAAAATGTAATAGTCTTAAGGGACAAAATACGTATTTCCAAGGTAGAAACTTTCTTTCATTCATGTGCGTAATATACAAGATTGTAAGTGTGTATAAGCTTCGTATGGCTTAGGTGGTCTACATGGTCACGTTTTATTTGATCGTTTGGCCCTTACAATAAATCATATCCACCGAGCATAGACTGCTCAAGCACAAAGTTTCCTTCCTTACTAAAAATCATTACCCGAGGGTGATGGCCCCCGGTATTCGAGATTGATCATCGAGAGGGCTTGAATACTGTGGATGTTACCATCGACTCCGATCCACGATCAACCTTTGATTCTAATTTAGCACAATCCATTGTTGCCTCATTAAAAACCTTACAGGAAAACCCATTTGGGACAAAACCGGTTCAAGGGAAAAAGAGTGTAATGCGTGCTTTCAATCCTAACAACTACATCATCCTTTGGTTTTTGCCTGCAAGTGTTAGTCTAATTTTCAATATATGTAAAAAAGAATGAATGGGGTCGTAACTTTGTAGTAGTATCATTTTAAGTAGGTTACGTTCCAGTTATTCGGTAGATGCGCACTGTTCCCTGCTTCGAGTTTGTACGAACCTTTACCGGTAATCTCGATAATACGATATGGACCTTTCTAATTCGGTCCTAGTTTCCCTTCATTTGAGTTCCGGGTGTTTAGTGTCACCTTTCATAACACCAAGTCCCCGATATTGAATTGTCGGAAGTTGGCTCTCCGATGTAATACCTTTCGATCCGTTGTTTTTGGGCGGTCAACCGGACAAGGGCGGCCTCGCGCCTCTCATCCAATAGTTCCAGGCTCATGCTCATGGCTTCACCTTTTGACTATTCGGTCGCATTTCGGAACCTAAAACTCGGCTCTCCTACCTCGACCGTTATTAGCGCTTTGGCACAATAGACCAATGAAAACAGAGTTCCCTCGGTACTAGACTTCGAGGTCGTATTGTATGCCCATAGCACTTCGGGAAAAATTTCCTTCCATTTTCCTTTGGCATCTGTCAATCTCTTCTTAAGGTTTTGGAATATAGTCTTGTTTGTAGACTCTGACTGCCCATTCTCACTAGGGTGATAGGGTGTATACAAGATCCGTTTGATCTTATGGTCCTTGAAAAATTTTCTTACCTTATTGCCGATGAACTGCTCCATGTTGTCATATACGATCTTGACTGGCACTCTGAACCGACATATTATGTTGTCCCAAATAAAATCAATAACTTTTTTTCTGTGACTCTCCCAAATACCTGAGCTTCAACCTATTTAGAAAAATAGTCAGAACTAAATAATATAAATTGAGAGGTATGGGGCGCCCATGCCAGGGGACCGACGATGTCCATTCCCCATTTCATGAATGGCCAAGGTGATAAGATCGAATGTAGTAGCTCCCTGGGTTGATGGATCATCGATGTGTGCCTTTGGCACCCGCCGCATTTCCATACGAACTCCTTTGCATCTTTCTCCATGTCGATCCAGTAATAGTCGTTATTTTACGAACCAACGATTCGGCACCCGAATGGTTGTCGCAGGTGCCATTGTGAATTTCCATCAAGACATATTTGGTGTCTCCCGATCCCAGACATATGGCGAGTGGGCCATCAAACATTCTTCTGAATAGGGTGTTATCTTCAGATAGGCTAAACCTGGCTACCTTCGTGCGCAGATCTCTTGATTCTTTAGGATCTTAGGGTAGCTTTCCGGTCTTTAGGTAATCTATATACTCATTTCTCCAATCCCAAGTTAAGCTTGTCGAGTTTATCTCGGCGCGGCCTTCTTCCACTACAGATATCATGAGTTGTACGTCTATTCCCGAGTTGAACTCATTGCCATCAACCAACGACCCCAAGTTAGCTAGAGCATTGGCTCCGCTGTTTTGATCTTTGGGTATATGTTGTAGGTTCCACTCCTTGAATCGATGTAGTGTTACATGTAGTTTATACAAGTATCTTCGCATCCATTTTCCTTTAACTTCGAACATCCCATTGACTTGATTCACCATAAAGAGGGAATTGCATTTATGTTAGATCACCTCGGCCCCCATTCTTTTAGCCAGTTCGAGACCTGCAATCATGGCCTCATACTTGGCCTCATTCTAAGTCAATTTCACGGTTCTAATAGATTTCCTAACTACCTTACCCATGGGCGTCTTCAACACGATGCTGAGTCCAGACCCCTTTGCGTTTGAAGCTCCATTTGTAAAGAGGGTCCAGATCCCCAAGGAGGTCCTCGAGGTTAACAACAATTCCTTTTCGACCTCGGCTGTTAAGGTCGCTGTGAAATCGTCCACGAAGTCTGCCAAAATTTTAGACTTGATTGCGGTTCAAGGTCTATATTCAATATCGTACTCACTAATTTCCACAACCTATTTGACCAATCATCCCGAGAACTCGGGTTTGTGCATTATGTTCCTCAATGGGTAAGTAGTCAAGACACATATTGGATGGCATTGAAAATATGGCCTTAACTTCCTGGAGGCGCTTAGCAAAGCGAGCGCCAATTTCTCCAGGTGAGAATACCTCGTTCCGGCCTCGCCTAGAGTCATGATAACGTAATATATAGGTAATTCCGTACCTTATTCTTCCCTGACTAAGACTCCACTTACCGCTATCTCAGGTATCACTAAGTACATGTACAACTGCTCGTCTGCCTTTGGAGTATGAAGTAAAGGCAGACTCGAAAGGTACCTTTTGACTTTTTCCAAAGCTTGTTAGCACTCTGAGTTCTACGAGAAGTTATTCTTCTTCTTTAATAATGAGAATACATGATGGCTCTTATCAGTGGACCTTGAAATGAATCGACCCAAGGCGGTTGTGCGCCAGGTTAGTCTTTGAACGGCCTTGACATTGTCCACAACAGTGATGTCTTCTATGGCCTTGATCTTGTCGGGATTGATCTCGATCCCTCGGTTGGACACCATAAATCCAAGGAACTTCCCGTACTCAACTCCAAATGCGCATTTCTCTGGGTTCAGCTTCATATTGTATTTCTTCAGTATGTTGAAGGTTTCCTGCAAATGTCTCAAATGCTCCTCTGCTCGCAGGGGCTTAACTAACATGTTGTCAATGTAAACCTCCATTGATTTTCCTATTTTCTCTTCAAACATCTGATTTAGTCCGAATGTCATTACGTTTTAACAATAATTATCGTATTTAGTGATGAAGGAAGTCTTTTCATGGTCACCTGGATCTATCCGGATCTGCTTGTATTAGGAATAAGCGTCGAGAAAGATGAGTATCTTGTTGTCGTAAGGAAAAGATTCCTTAGGTCATGTGTTGTTCAAGTCTTTGTAGTCGACACGCATTCATAATTTATTTCCCTTTTTAGGCACTACTACTACGTTTGCTAACTAGTCCAGATATTTAACTTCCCGACTGGAACCTATTTTAAGGAGTTTGATACCTCGTCTTTGATGAATGCATGCTTGACTTCGGACTGAGGCCTCATTTTCTGTTTAACTAGGTGAAACTTCGGATCTAAGATCAACTTGTGAGTCGTAATTTCCGTTTGTATCCCTATCATGTCAAGATGGGACCAAGCGAAACAATCTATATTAGTTGTAAGAAATTTAATGAGTTTCTTCCTGAGCTCGGGAGTAAGCCCTGTGCCTAGGTATACCTTCCGATTGGGTAGGTGCTCGATCAATATGACTTACTCCATCTCCTCAACTGTTGATTTGGTGAAATCGGAAAACGTCAAGGGCTATGAAAGACCTGGGGACTCAGTAATCGCCATCCTTGCCCGTCCCCTCCTTTTTCTTGTTCAGTCGGGGCCAGTGTCAGTGATTGCTATTTGGTTTCTTCCTTGGTGACAGAACTCGAGTCCTTTGATGTTGAGAGCACGGATATTGGGACTACCTCATCGACATCGAACATTTCTTTTGCGGCCGGCTGCTCTCCTTAAACTGTTTAGATCCCTCTTGGAGTAGGGAATTTCAACGACGGATGTAGTGTCGAGGCTATTATCCTTATGTTGTGAATCCATGGCCTCCCGAATAGAGTGTTGCATATCATATCTCCTTTGATCACGTAGAACTTTATTTCCTGAACGGTTCCGACAGTGTTTACCGACAGGGTTATCTCCCCTTTAGTGGTCTCACATTCCATGTTAAACCTGTTTAAAACTCTGACTGCAGGCACCATTTGGTTTTGTAGACCCAGCTGTTCCACGACTCTTGATCTGATGATATTGGTCAAGCTACCTGGATCAATCAACACATGCTAACTCGAGATTTATTTATGATTACACATATAACAAGTGCATCGTTGTGTGTTCGTATGATTCCTTCAATGTCTCGTCATTGAAAGATACAGTCCCTTCTAGTACATAATCTCGAGTCCATTTTTCCCTTGTAATGAACACTTTAGTGCGATTTAACATCGTGCCCTTGGGGACGTCGATCATGTTGATGACGTGCTGAGGTTCCTGTTGCTCGATCTGCTTGTTGGAGTCCCTAATCCTGAAGTGATTTTTGGCTCAACCACTCAGAAAATCTCGGAGGTGTCCGTTGTTGAATAACCGCGCTACTTCCTCTCTCAGTTGTCGGTAGTCTTCGGTTCAATGGTCGTGAGTGACATGATATTTACACATTATCTTGGGGTACCTTGGGGCAGGATCGAATTACAATGCTCGAGGCCACTTAGTATCTTTGATGAGTCCGATAAAATATACGATGGAGACAGCGTCGACGTTGAAGTTGTATTCCTATAACTTTGGTGCTTCTGATGAGTCTGTCAAAACTGCTTTTGCTCATGAGTCCCCGGTTATTACGACCTCGGTCGCTCCTTCTTTCACTTCTCACAGTGTTGCGTCCGGACCCATTTCCCCTTAGATCTCCATTGTATGGTTGATACCGGTATCTATTCGATCTTGGTTCACGATCATTGTCTCTTTTGGATTAGTCACCAGCTCTGACGGGATAAATGGGCCTGGAAGGGGCCCCGAGATGATCACCTTCGACCCTGATTATTTTATTGGTACCGGTTATGGACGTTGGCCCAAGTTAATGCCAGGTATTTTATCAAATTTTCCTTCAACATCTATGAAGCCAATGAGCTTCGGGGATTGAGTACTTGGGTGAAGGCTTAAACGGCCCAATCATATGCGACCGGAGGCAGGTCCATCCACTTTATTTGCATCCTTGATACGAATTCCCTGAGCATCTTGTTATCTCTTTGCTTTACCTTGAAACGGTATGATTTCCTAGTCTCGATCTTGATGGCCCCGGCATGCGCTTTTACAAAGGCATCTGCAAGCATAGCAAGCAAGTCAATTGAATTAAGGGGTTAGTTGTGATACCATATTATAGCTCATTTTGACAAGGTCTCTCCGTAACTTTTTAGAAGAACCGATTCCATTTCATCATCCTCCAAGTCGTTTTCCTTGATGGCGCACGTATAAGAGGTCACATGTTTGTTTGGATTGGTTGTCCCCTTATACTTCGGAATTTCGGGCATACGAAACTTCTTTGGGATCGGCTTCAGATCTGCGGTCGGAGAGAAAGGTTTTTAAGGACAAATTTCTTTGAAGCCAGGCCCTTCAGTATCGGTGGCGCTCCCGGGATTTGATCGACCATGGGGTTATAGATCTCAATTTTTTTGTCGTTGGCTTCAATTTTCTTTTCTCCTAATTCCACTAGTTTTTTCAGTTCCTCAAGCATCTATATTATCTCGGGGTTGGTCCAGGGTTCTGCTTCACCTGCTCTTTCTTTGGCTAGTTCATTTATGCGAGCTTTTTCCTGGGACTATTCGAGCTCAGCCTTGCTGGGGCGCAACTTTGGTTCTGTAGATGGGCTATTGCTACTTGTTGAGTTTGTAACATTTCGAAGATCATGCAAATTAATCCCAAAACCTTAGCCGTCATATGTATTCCGGGCTATCGATCGGGCTCCCCGGCGAATGCTGTTTTTAGGGTCAGTAGGCAAGTTTTCTTTGATAGCTACGTGTGAGTTAGCATCGATCGGATCAACGACTAGGTATTTGTCGGGGTCAGCAAGGGGTACCTCATTTCTGGGTACCACGTTGTTGTTCTTGCCATGGTGGCCGAACTCGGCATCCATGTTCAAATGGACAGATTGGGAGTTCAACATTTTTAGTTTTGATCTAAAATTAAAAGCTCAAAACAAGTGTAAAATAAAGTGTGTTATGGAAATCTGTATCAAATTGCCACTATTATCCTTATCCCCATGGTGGGCACCAAACTTTTTACCCTTAAAAACGGATAACAATTAAATTTATCAGTGGTTTTAAGGATACGTGGATTAATTCAATACAAAACGATAAATTGTGTTAAATTAAACAGATAAAGGACATAATGAATTGTCAAACCAATCAAGAGGAGTGATCCCGGACTAAGTAACAGCTTAATGAAATGCATGTCTTCGATTCGAGGCTCACGTTATTGATGATTTGATGAACAAAGGTAAGAACTTTGAATAACAGGGAAAATAAGAGTATATTACCTTGATGTGTGTGTTACAACGTATAAGGAAATAATCATACCCCCCTGTATATAGTAGGGGAATTTTACCCTAAGTACAATTCCATAAAATATACATGTCAAGATTCACGGCGTGACATCCGGCTGGTCACGGATATCACGGCCTTTTCTTGGTCGTGCTCGATTATCTGATAATGCTCTCATAGGCCTTTGGGATTTGAAACGAACCTGAGGCTCATGGCTCTGATACTCTCGAGGGCAGGTGCTTTGCCTGGACCCCAGCTCGAGGGGCTCCGTGCCTCGATTCGAGTTCCTTACACTCACGTCTATCGCTCCATTTACTTCATGGGAAATCGAGGCATCCCATGAGCTCGGTTTCGCCCGTATGCATCCTCATGTGTGAGTTGAAGCAAAATAATTATATTTGTGAGTCTAGGAGATGATATAGGCTTTATTTGATTAATTGTTGAGCCTTGTTGCCTAGTAGGTCTAAATCATATCCTTAGTTAGCCCATTTGAGCCTATAGACCTTTTTTTTATCACCCATGTTATAAATCTAGTACCTTTTCGTTCTAATCAAATATGTTCAGACTTTTACCTACAAAGCACATAAGTCATTGAGAAGGTTAAAGAAGGAGAATTGGTAGCTTTTGAGTGGAACCATAGTAAGGCCGAAGGGTGAACTTGTGTATAAAGACCACTAATGGAAATACTAAAATTTGGAGAGTTTTATGAAGAAAAAAAATCAATAAATAAATAAATACCAAAAAATACAAATTAAAAAAAATATACCTCATGTTCATAGTGATCTGGGCTAGTGTGTTACCTATGTGTATATGTTCTATAAGGAAGAGGGCCTACTTGTGTCATGGTTTCTTCGCAAGACATTTTCTGAGAAGAAATGGGATGCTTAGTCACTATATTTTTCAAATGCTTCCTACCCGTCTCTTACTCTACATTACAACACTTAAGGACCTAATTGATGCTAGACTATATTAGTAAGGTCGTACACTATGGTCAAGCTTGTGGTATGACCTTAGATGGAATGTGAATTTCTTTGTGAGAGGAAGCGAATTCTTTTGATATATTAGTCCTTAATTATATTTGAATGTATGTTTGAGTGTGCAGACCACTATTTTCTTGTTTGTCATTGAGGTCCCATGATTTGCGAAAGACTGACGTCCTTGGTTCTTGAGTTAGCATAAGAAAGCGAGTCATATAATAGAATGTATTGGAGTCAATTTATGAGTCTATGAAGTTAGAAGAAGTTACTCCAATGTTTCAAATAGTCTTGGCATGCTTAAAACTAAAGGAATAGTGTTAATAGTGCATATGTTTTGTTCTAGGCGTTAATACAAATCATTTAAATATGGGGTGGTGATAATTGGTAAAAAGTGCATATTTTAAGAACATTTACATTGCATATCTTATGTGATTTGCGGGATATTTGCATGGTTATTGGATATTAATGGTGCTCATTGCTTGTTTCTACATTATAGGAACGGGTTTGGATGAAATTTGAATAAAAGAGGATTATTTAGTACAAGCCGGAAGAAGAACTAGAAGCAGCTCGTCCATCAGCCTTGTGTCGCAAGAGGGTCAGACGAGCCAAAGGGTTGTACATTCGTGCAAAACAGTAAAATAAGCTCTACCGCAAGGAGCATCGCAAGAAAAGAGAAGAAAAATACCAATTGGAGCATTGTTCAAGGGACGTGCACATCGCATGAGATTTAGACACGCTCCCAAGGATTTCTGTCCAAAGTTGAATTTAATTGGACGCAGCTCAAACCACCATAGGTCATATAAATACCCCTTGAAATGCTTATTGAAGGATAACTCACTAGTTTTGGGGGCAAGAACTTGCTAGGAGTGAAGACGAACGGATTCGGCTACGAGTCTTACTCGTCTTCCTAGTTCACTAGTTGGTTCTAAATTTTAGCAGTGTAATTATTTGTACTATTATGAGTAGCTAATTTTCTACTCTTGGGTTTAACCGAAAAGATCGTTGGATGAATTCTTGACTGAGTTTTGTTATAATTGAGCATTTATTTTTTTATGTGTTCCACTACGTATTTATTTTTACTTAATTGAAGAGGCCTGATTAATGGTTCCTACTTAGTGTGTATATCTTGAGAAAGAATATGTACTTAGGTTGTTGAACAACGTTACTATGAGGTATTATCAATGCTTAAGTTTAAGTAGAAGAGGACAAACATGGAGTGGTATAAGGTGGCTAAGAAGAAAGCGAAGTTTGCAGTAACAGCGACTAAGACTGTCGCGTTTGAACGCTTGTATGAAGAACTTGGAGGTAAGGGAGGGGATAAGAAGTTATACATGCTAGACAAGGTTCATGAGAGGAAGGCCCGTGATCTAGATCAAGTGAAGTGCATCAAGGATGATGAAGGTAGACTATTGTTGGATAAGGCACTTATTCTTCGGAGATGGCATACTTACTTACATAATCTTTTCAATGAAGAGGGGGATAGGAACATTGTGTTGGATGACTTAGAACACTCTGAGAGTCATAAGGAATTTCAGTATTGTAGGCATATAAAATATGAGGAGGTAGAGGGGGATATGCATAAGATGAGCAGGGGGCGCGATCGGACCAGACGAAATCCTAGTCAAATTTAGGAAGAGCGTGGGTAGGGCGGGCTTGGAATGGCTAATTAGCTATTCAATGTCATTTTTAGGATGAAGAAGATGCCCGAGAAATGGAGATGGAGTGTGATAATACCGGTTTATAAGAACAAGGATGATATCCAAAATTACAATAACTATCGGGGTATCAAGCTACTAAACCATACTATGAAAGTAGGGGAGAGGGTGGTGGAGCTGAGGGTGAGGATAATTATGTCTATTTCAGAGAATCAATTCGATTTATGCTGGGGCATTTGAATACAGAAGCTATTCACCTTGTTAGTAGGTTGATAAAGCAATATAGGGAGAGAAAGCAGGATTTACATATAGTGTTCATCGACTTACAGAAGGCTTCGATAACGTGCTCAAGGAGGTGTTATGGAGATGTTTGGAGGTTAGAGGCGTCCCTATTGTATACATTAGGACTATTAAAGACATGTACTATGGATCTGAGACTCGGGTGAGGATTGCGGGAGTGGACTCGGAACACATTTCGGTTGTGATGGGGTTGCATCAAGGGTCAACCCTTAGCCCTTTTCTACTTTTCGTGGAGATCAACACGCTGACACAACACATTCAAGGGGAGGTGTCCTGGTGAATGTTATTTGAAGATGACATTGTACTGATTAATAAGATGTGAGGTGGTGCTAACGAGGTGTTAGAGGTTTGGAGGCAGACCCTAGAGTCTAAAGGTTTCAAGTTGAGCAAAACCAAAAAAGAGTACTTGGAGTGCAAGTTCAGTAGCGCGACTCATGAAGTGGACGAGGACGTGAGGCTTGACTCACAAGACATGCCTAGGAGAGAAAGTTGCAAGTAACTTGGGTCTATTATACAAGGGAATGGGTAGATCGACGAGAATGTCACACACCGTATTGGGGTAGGTTGGATGAAATTGAGGCTCGCTTCCAGTGTTGAGTGTGAGAAGAATGTGCCACCAAAAATTAAAGGTAAGTTCTATAGATTTGTGGTCAGACCAACTATATTGTATGGGCCAGAGGGTTGGGCGGTCAAGAACTATCATGTACAGAATTTGAAAGTAGTTGAAATGAGGATGTTGAGATGGATGTGCGGGCATACCAAGTTAGATAGAATTAGAAATGAAGTTATCCGGGACAAGGTGTGCATGGACACTGTGACGGAAAAGATTTGGGAGGCAAGACTTAGAAGGTTTGGTCATGTTAAGAGGAAAGGAACTTATGCTCCGGTGAGGAGGTGTGAGAGGCTAGCGTTGGAGGCCAACAGAGAGGTAGAGGCAGGCAGAAGAAGTATTGGACAAAGGTGATTAGGCAAGATACGGCATTACTCTATCTAACTAAGGACATGGCCTTGGATAGGGAGGTGTGAAGGTTGAGAATAAAGACAGACAAATAGGTAGCAGAGTGTTGTCCTTGTTTGTAACAGTAGCTTTGATACACCACTTAGTATCCTTCGAGTATTTTCTTATCCCTAGATTTCAGTTATTACGTGTTGCTTCTTTTATTTCGGGTTTTTGATTGCATTACTTAGTGTTAGTTGTGTATCTTCTTCGGTTATCAAATTAGTTTGCTTGTTATTTCCCCTCCCTTTCTTCTTCCTAAGCCGAGAATCTACCAAAAATAGTCTCTCTACTTTTTTTAAAACAAGGGTAAGGTCTGGGTACACTCTACCCTTCTAGACCCTACTTGTGGGACTATACTAGGTTTGTTGTTGTTGTTGTTGTTGTTGTTGTTGTTGTTGTTGTTGTTGTTGTTGTATAACTTAAATTTAAAAATAGGATTAGAAATAACAACACTTTAACATGGTCAACATGAGTGGGTGAACTAGTTTTTTAGAGTAGTTCGAAAGAATACATCTAATAAATAGTATAATTAATCGAGAGATAATTATGGTTACTTAAGAGCTCGTGATTCATAGAGAATAGCCAGGAAAGATCATAACTAACGTATCTAGAAGTAATCCAGGCAATTGGTACGGTGAAGTCGTAACCTAGGATCCATAATTCATGATAAAACCCTTATTTTTACATCCATTAATTATTATTGCCTTAGTTAGAAGTAAAATTGCTTAAACAAAATAGTTCATAATCTTTATACTTGAAAGTTGACTGAGCAGCTTCTTAGTGACATTAAAAAGTTATAGCAAATATGTTAGTTTCCAATGGGATTAGACTTCGGACTCTTGAACTAAATTATATTTGCACCAATTGTTTAATCCTTTTTAGGAGCATATGTCAGTGTGATAAAAAAGTGAGTTGATGATTGGGCTCAGAAAACCTATGTAAGCTTCCAAATTTTCTGAGAGTTATAACTTGTGTTTATAATATTTTTTCTTGGGGGAGTTCTATCGCAGTCATCTATAAACTGATTCGGGTGAGCCATCATAACCTTCAAACGAGGACGTTGAAAGAGTTTGGTTGGATGTTATTTATGGTCAAAAAAAGGGAATAGCATACGGCTGTCCAGAGAAAAATTTCAATATTACAAGTGTGAACTACAAGGTATAGGGACTTCCGCACAGGCTGAGGCAATTGATAGGGAGGTCAATTTCCCGCCCGGTTTTTAGCTGAAATCGACTAATGGTGGTCGGTTTTTTCATCAATTTTGATCGATTTTTCATAGTAACTCTTGTCTATTCACTTTCTACACTTAGTTCGTTACACAAGTTAGTAGAACCGACCGCGAGAACCCGGTTCTAGTCTGTACTGCTAGGTGTCTTAGTATGCAAAATTTTAATAGGTCAAAAATCTACTAATTCACTATTTATCAATCCACCCCTCTTATATATAAGTTGTGTGCCGAACTAACAAAATAATTGGTATCACAGCCGATTCTCTCAACTTATGCTCACACCTTTGAGAGATCGAGAAACATGAGCGCACCAACTAGCCCAAGTGACCTTGGGATACATAAGGTTCGTGCCTATGACTTCGTTTCTCAGGAAATTCGCGCAGCGGAAGATCCTGAATTTGAGACTTTCTACACCAAAAATATTCTCTTAAACGAAGATATTCGCGCTTGGATAGCAGCTCAAGATCAGCCTCATGAAAACCTTATATTCCCTGAGGAGACTTCGAAAGCCAGAAATTGAGCTTGAAATTGAGTGTCCTTGAATTGAGCCTGTCGTATCCTTCCCAACCCAAGACGACAAGGCGGTAACGGAACTACGGCAACTCGCCGGGATTGAAAATGACATAGCGTTCCTGATAGAAAATGCCTCCTCGATGAAAGAGGGCAAAAAAGGTGTGCGGGAAAAAGCCTCGCCCACCATTTTTCAGTGACCAATACTGTAGCTGCTGAAAGCTATAACTATTCTAATAGCCTCCTGTTAACTCAAAAAATTAGGGTATTCAACATAAAGTGGTTTAGTTAATTTGCATTAACTAATGGCTTTATTGCATCATAAGAATTGTCTTTATTTTCATAAATAGTATGTAGACAATATCTCTTTATTATTTTGACTCTATTTTTTAACAGAAAATGAGTTGGTGTTAGTGGGTATGATATGGTAAAGAAAGGGACTAGGTAACTAATACCTAACCCTATCTATTGCATCAGTTACATTACAGTTTGAAAATCTCTTTATTCAAAGACAAAAAAGATCTCTTTTATTATCTTACGTATCCAAACATCTCTCCTCCCCCCCCCCCCCCCCCCCCCCCCCCCCCCTCCCTTCTCTTTCTACTCAATTTCTCTGCTGAATTTTGGACCAAACATTGACAATTTACTAGACATCGAAAACATTTTCCCCTATTTAGGGTCAGCAAAGTTCTTAGTTTTGAATTGTTTCACGTCGGAGGTATTTGAGGTCTTTGATCTCCTTATATGATCTTGAACAATCATCACCTCATAAGCTAGTTTTTGGGGTTGACTTAGGCCTAAAGTTCATTTATCACTTAACGTACTATATTGTGAGAGTTTGAGAAACCTGATAAATTACTACTAATAAGAATTGCACCAATACTGTGTAAACATGTTGTCGGCAAGACTGTTTGATTTTTAGGGTTTATTATGTTTAGTCTGATTGTGATCATTAGAAAACTTGTGATCATTATAAATTATCTGATTTTTTGGGTTTATTAGTTTATTTTAGAGAATAATTGATTTACACAAAACTTGCCCCTATGCATAGATTATGAAACAAGAATTAAGTTGTATTCATTCACAATTTAGTGTAAATTGAACGAATCAAAAAGGTTACATACCATCTTTCTGTATTCATGATCGATGTATAGTATAAAAATTTGTTTTCTAATTGTGTATACGGTTAAAATCGGAGAGCCTGATTTTACGGTCATTACGGCGCTCAGAAGGCTCGAAGATTCGAGTTTTGGCATCGAGGGAGCATATCAAAGGCCCTCGACCTCGGGGCAGTGCAAATTGAAGATCATGGAAAGGCCGGGAATTCCCAAGGGATACGTGGTTAAAGCTGACAAAATACACAAAATAATACAAGTACAGACCGTTGCATTAAATGGTTGTACCAGCTATTTTATTTTTTTGCATTAATTATACATGTACTATGTTGGGATTCCTCCTCATATATAAAGGGGACTCTTGTCACTTTGTAACACACGTGATATTCAATACACAAGACTAAGAACATTCTCTGTCCTCTAACTCAAACATTCCTTACAATTGTCTCATTGATTTATTGTCTTTCATTTTTTGTGTTCATTAATTGTTCTTCATCCATTGCTCATTATTGATCATAAAGAGGCCATCCTAGAGGCATTCGGCACTGTCGAATCACTTTCGACCGCCCATTATCGAGCCCCTGAGCTCGACCTCGAGATACATTCAGACCGACCTCAAAACCCTGTCTCTCCGCTGCTCGGTTTGCATAATCTTGTTGTCCTTCGCTTTTATTTCGTTTTCCCATCTCTCGCTTAGCATCTATTGCCTAAACAACCGCTGTTAAAATAGATCACGTATTTTTAGAACCACAAAATCAAAGATAATTATAATTATCATTTTCGAGGTAAACAAATTGATTTTAAATAATTTGACTGTGTTAAATATTTTTTAACGCAATAATTGGTTAAACTATAAACTCATGAACCGTGATCAGTTATTTATGTGGTGGTTCAAACTTGTAATCTTAAATATGTCATGATATTTTTGTGGTTATAAAAAAATCGTAAAGTAAATTATTTTAAATATAAAATGACATCATTCTTTTTTAACTGAACTAACAAAGAAATAACAAAAAAATGGGAGCAGAAAGTAACAAAATATATTTTGCTCTAGAAATGCTTAATATTTTTCACTTCACTTTATGAGAAGAAGAACCCTAGTTTAGAAGACATACAACGAAACACCAGGTAGGTACGTGAATGAAGGAAAGATGGACAGATGGATGGAGGAAAGTTGTTAGTTCGTTAAATTAGTTAGTGTAATAGACATGGAGATAGTGAACTACCTCCTAATAGTGACAGTTAAAGAGACATCTGAGGTATCAAAAATTATGCCTAGTCTAAATTGGTATTGAACTATTGATATGCCGACAGCATACGTGTCGATCATTCCTTTTCCGAATTTCAATTTCCACCATCAACTGTGCCCCGCACTTTTCAAAAATATTATCGTAGTTGTGTCGGATATTTTAAAAATATTTTAAATTTGAAGAATGACAGACGGCAGACAATATTTTGAAAGAATTTGAACAACATAAGTTTTTACTAGGAATTTCTCTTGCGATATTCGATGTGAATTGGCGAATGTAAGCACTCCATGCGTTTTGATAGACAATAATAAGTGGCTTGGCCTGCGTACCGCCACTTGTCTTTCTCAACAAATGAATTAAAAATCGCAATTTATGTTATATTCCGAGGCATTAATATGTTATATTCTTTCATTTTATGTTACACTAACTTATTAATTAATTCGTGTTAAAAACAATATATGTATAATTTAATTTTATACTTATCATTTTATCTTTAATGATATGCTTTCATGATTACAAAAATCTTTTTGCATATTTAAGATTACAGATTTCAAATTTTTGCTTTACTTTTTAAGATTTTGTATCCAATCAAATTACGCCATAACTTGAAACAGGCGGAGAATAGTTTATACAGACAGTAATACTTGCTCAAGAAACCTTTTCGGCATTGTAATCGTCAACTTAATTAAGTTATTCGGAGACCACCTTTACGCCTTTACCTAGCTAGTTAATAGTTATAAGTACTAATTTAAGAAGGAATTGCAATGAAACAAAATTGACGTATAATGAGCCACGAAAACAAATGTTGGACATATACAAAGACCTCCAAAGTATTATAAAAAGCTTGGATTATAATGTCATGCCCCAAATCAGGGGATGCGGCACCGTTGTCTTACTTATCCGAGCGTACCAACTTGAGCTCGAGGGACTCTGAGCATACAATGTCATACTTTGGCCATAGGGCCATATTGTTGTTGGAAATATATTGGATTATGGAGAACAATATTTAGCTTGAGGCGTGTCAAGGACATTGTCCTTAAGGATATTTTGCTCACACCGTGATAAATAAAATTAGGCGTATCCCCCAAAATTCAACAAACTCTTCTAGTATAATTAGAAGCAAAAACAACAAAGATTAATCAAAATAAACTCAGCACACTAAAAGAAAATTAGAAGGAAAATTTTTACTTTTTTTCTTTTCACCCTATTCAAGATGTAGAAATTAAAAGGTATAAATAGTGCAAAAGAAATGCAGAATCTGATAAAAAAAATTGTCTAAGCCATAAAGGCTTTTCAAAGCTTACAAAACGTTCAAATTCAAACATACAAAATCGTTAAAATTCAAAGTCATTAAAGTTATCAAATAGTCAATTATTCTTTCAACAGTAACGTCTACCCACTAATGAGTATTCAATAATCAGATTTATTTTGTCCCAATTTGTCACGATCCAAATCGATGGACCGCGACGGATACCCGATATTTTACTCAACCGATTACCAATGTAATATATCTTTTCGTATCATACGATTATAGGTAAATGAGATGGAAAGACTGCCGTGAGATAACTAGAATAAAACATGAGAGAATACTCGATATAGGAAGACCCAACATGTAATACAAACTTATACATATGACATACGGTATAAGACCAAGATGATCACTCGTATACCGAACATAGGCCGACAAGGCCATACAATCTTTCACGTACATGACATATGTCTACAAGCCTCTAAGAGTAGATAAATACCATAAAGGTCGGGACAGGGCCCCGCCATACTAATCAATACATGTCCAAATCATATTGACCAAATAAGCAACTCCGGAGCAGATGGAACGCACCAACACCTTCCGCTGAGCTGATAGCCTACTTGGAGGATTCTCAACCTGTCTATCTGGATCCGCGGGCATGAAATGCAGTGTCCCCAGGCAAAAGGAACGTCAGTACAAATAATGTACCGAGCAGGTAAGGAATGAAAATCAGTAAATAAAAGACATGAGAGAAACATGGAATAAAAGACTCAATATGTAAGTCTGAATAGCTCTGTGAATCATTTCATATTTATAATCATGCATATACGTATAAATGTCATACCATGGATAGGTATATGCGTACATAACATCATGAAGCCTCTGAGGGTATTCCATCACATCATCTCAGCCGTTATGGGCAAATCAACAATGTATACAAGTTGATCAGGTGGTGGTGCGTATATAATGTCGTAACCTTTTCTCATATCCCATATACATATAATATATGCGTATATAACGTCATCTGGTCATGGTTCAATGTACATGTATAAATGCATGGAATGCATAAGAAGTGCATTAATAAGATTTCTCGAAATGCCATAAGATCAATTGCCTTTCGGATAAACTTTATCAACTACGTATTTTTCTGAGACCCATGAACAGAAAATATAATAATAAGACACATCGGGAATCAAGAACACCCCTAGCACTTCTATGAATAGAGTCATTTATGAAAGTTTCATATTTGCTCGTTTCGTTTGTATCATATGGATCATGCCAAAAAGAAAGAAGGGATAGCCTTAACATACCTGAGTTGACTCTCTTAAAAATCCCTCTAACCCACCTCTTTTGCGAAAAAACACGTAACGACGGATCGAAGTAGGAAACAATCCATCTGATATTCTTGAGAAAGATTGTATCGCGCTCTCTTAGAATCGCAAGTCATGTTACTATTACATAATGTAATCTCGTATGGATTTTTGTTGTAGCTTCATCCGCACTTTGTAGTTATAAGCATTTCCATTTTATGGATTAGAGACGCCTTCTTAATAGAATTCTTCCAAAAAATGAGATAAGGTGCACATATCCTTAAATGTTTCCACCACCTCCTTAAATATATGAGTAGATGGAAATTTGCTGCCACATTTCCATAATCCCACGTGGATTGTTGCCCCCTAATAATTGTTCAAAATCTCACTTAAATCATTATTCACAACTTCTAGTTAATTTGTTAACTCTCACTAAAAATCAAAAATTAACCAATTATCCACATAATTAAGAATTATCTCATATAACTTAAAATACTACTCACTTTTAACATACTTTATATACTTTACTATCATGGTCATGTGGTACCTTGTATGGCACAAGTCTATAAATACCGGATATTATAGCTTAGACCGTATTTTATCTCAAAATGTCAAACTTCGACGAAACTCATTTTCTTCGATTCGCTCACCCTCTCACCTTCACAAATTTACTTATCACTTTTTTGAAATAACATAATACTATTAATCTCAAAATAATCTCATTCTCGAGCTTACGTCGATTAACTTAGGATGAAACTTTAACATACGAAAATGCGGGATGTAACATCTCATTTCCGAGCTTTCATCAATTTACTTATGGCGTACTTTCACGTACGAAAAAATGGGGTGTAACATCATTCCCTCCTTTGGAACATTCATCCTCGAATGTTGACTAATGCACTTATCATTATCATAACCTATAGCTCTTGCGAATGCTTTAGTACTCTCCTTGCCATCTAGGCAATTGTTCTGTGAATAAATCTAAAGGCTGGGGATTTCCTTCCTTTAGGCCTCTTTCTCACACCACAACTTGTGGTCGGAATTCTTCCAATTTCGTAACTATTGCTACCTTCTACCGTGCAGTATGTACGACTTTGTCCTTGTATGTGCGCCTATGCGACTCTTACCTCCAGCTTTTAGCCAATCTCTAGGATTCACTTTGTGAACATATACAGAATTTTGACAAGTTGTCCCTCTGGGTGTCTATGGCTTTACTATATCTAAGTAGATCATACTATACCACAACTCTTACTTCGATTTACCGCTACTGAGGTGTAACGACCCGGTCTGTCGTTACGTAGAACTTGCATTTTTATTGTTGTCATTGACTTCTCATGGATTGGTTATTCTATTATTGATGTGTTATATTTGATAGGCATGAAATCGGAATGGATAAATGAGAATTCAGTAACTTAGTCTTAAAAAATAGCCTTAAAATAGAAAAAGTCCACTGAGAGTTGACTTATTGGTAAACGATCTCGGAATGCGGATTCTATGGCTCGGATAGCTTCGCTAGGTGATTTGGGGCTTAGGAGTGTGTTCAGAATAATTTTGTGATGTTCGGTGTAGAATTAGGCTTGAATTGGCGAAAGTTAGTTTTTGGTGATTTCCGGTCGGCAGTGGAAAATAGGCTATCAGGGTCGGAATGGAATTCCGACATTTGGAACAGGTCCGTAATGTCACTTTGGATGTGTCTGCAAAATTTCAGGTAAATCGGAGTTGTTTTGGATAGTTTCGGCATCATTGATGGATTTTAGAAAATTGAAAGTTCTTAGGCTTGAATCCGATATAATTTTGGTGTTTTGACGTTAGTTTTGGTGTTTTGAGAGTGGAACTAAGTTTGAACAATGTTATGGGATATGTTGGTAAGTTTGGTTGGGGTCCCGAGGGGCTCGGGATTGATTTCGGGTGGTTAACGGGTATTTTTAGACTTAAAGAAAGAGCTGGTTTTCTGGTTTTTGTGCAGCAGGGAATTTTGCATCGCAATCGCGTGGCAAAGGCTTTGATCGCATAGAAAACTCTGAGGGCCAGGCAAAATTGTGCATCGCGATCGTGTGTATCAGAGTGCGATCGCGTAGATTTGGAAGAAGGTGAAGTGCGATCGCGTGGGTTAGGTCGCGATCGCATAGGGTCTTGACAGGCGTGTGGGGGTGAGGTAAAAGGGTCTTCGCGATCGCGTGCATCTGGTTGCGATCGTGTGAGGTTGAGTTTTTTTGCACCGCGATCGCGTGGCTTTTGCCGCGATCGCAGTGAAGAAATCATTGGGCAGTATATAATTAAACCCTCTGCGACCTAAATCCTTTTTACACTATTTTTATACGGACAAAGAGCTTTATGGGCGAATTTTGAAGAGGAAAATCAGTGTTCTTCATAGAGGTAAGTGTTTTGATCATTAAAACTCGTTTATGAGTGATTACAGAATATAATCTCAGTATTAATTCATGAAAATCAGTAGAATAAGGTGGGTTTAGGGCTTGAGATTTTGAGACCTTTAAGGATTGATTTGAGGGGTCAAACGACCTCCGATTTTAGTGTTCTTTATATGTACGGAATCGTGAGATGATGAAGCACAATTTTGTATAAAAATTTCTGAGTTTTGGGATGCGGTATTGGGGGTCGGGTTTTGACCAAATTCGGGTTTTTGAGCTAAATTTGATATTTTTCGATTGGAATTTATTCGTTAAGCATAAATTGATAATAAAAATCTGAACTTGGTAGATTTGGAGTTTTCAGAAGTTGATACGAGAGGCAAGCGTGTTGCGGAATAGTTTCCGGGCTAGTTTTGAGGTAAGTAATGTCTTTAAATCCTGCCCTGAGGGTATGAAACCTCGGACTATGCACCCTTCCACGGGTTTTGAAATGAAAAGGTTGAAACTTTGGAAATATTTTCCTATTTAGGCGACTATTGAGTTGATAAACCGACTTTTAAGCTTATGCTTAATTAGTATTATTATACTATGATATGATTTGGGCTGTAAGCCGTGTTTGGAGCCTAGTGCCGATATGTTTTCCCTTGGGGTTGTGTTACTATATTTTCCTCACTGATAGGTTATGATTTTTCACTCAGTATTTTCCTAATAAATCGTTTTGACACTCAGAGTATTTTGATATTATTTATTGAAAAATAAAACACTGTTTTGGGTCGAGAACCCAGTATATTTTTTGCCTGAAGGTCAAATTGAGAGTGCATGACTGAGTGAGGCTGCGGGCCTATATTATGAGGATGCTATGATATGAGTGAGGCTGAGGTCCTAGATTGTGAGTGATTTATGCCATGATGTGGCTTGTTATAGCGCTTGGGCTATAGGAGCCCCTCCGGAGTCTGTACACACCCCCAGTGAGCGCAAGTACCTAATGAGTGATGCCCGCGGGGCATATGCCTACTGTGAGGATGTCTGATGGGCTGTTACTGAGTGACTGTGAGGATGCCTGATGGACTGTTACTGAGTGACTGTGAGGATGCTTGATGGGCTGATATTGACTGATGAGGAGGATGCCTGATGGCCAATGGTTACGATAAATGATTTTAGCCCGAGGGGCAGTTTTATGAAGAATTTTTACTAAGTTTTTGAACTATGATTTACTTCGTTTTCAAACTGGTGTTACTGAGAATTTTACTAAGATATACTGATATTACACTTGTTTTCAAAGGATTTCTGGAAACTGATTTCGAACTTATTAATTGTTGAATACTACATGGTGACTTGGTGTTTTACTGGGTTTGTGAAATTGGGTATCTGTACTGTGTGTTTTGAAATTCTCAGACTGTGATTTATTTTCATTACTACTGAGTTGGCGTACTCATCATTACTCTCTGTGCCTCTGTGCACAAATTCAGGTGACAGTCTGGAGCAGTAGTTGTCTCAGTTCGTTAACAGCAGTTACGGGATTTCGAGGTAGCTATCTAGCGTCCACAACTTCTCCATTTCCCTTCCTTATATAGTATTAGCTTTTGATTCATAGACATTTATAACATTAGCAGAGTTAGAATTATTTTGCGTAGATGCTCATGATCATTGACTCCAGTCTTGGGAGGTTTTGTTTAGACTGTTAGATTATTAATGGGGCATAAAGACTTAAATAAATAGTTTTATATTGCTTGTTGCTTGTTATTATTTTTTGCAATATTATAATGTAAACGAACGAGTAGTTATGTGATGGTTGGCTAGCCTAGTTCCACGATAGGCGCCATCACGACCGGTCGGGATTTGTGGTCGTGACAAATTGGTATCAGAGCTCTAGGTTACATAGGACTCAACGGTCATGAGCAGGTTTAGTAGAGTCTTGTGGATCGGTACAGAGACGTCTGTACTTATCTTCGAGATGCTGTAGAACCCTTAGGAAACATTCCACATTCTTGAATTCTTGTCATGCGAATCCATTTATTCATCCAAAGCGTAACTCTTTGAACTCCTTTCATGTATTCGTATGCCCACGTGAGCGCTTGGTATCAGTTGTGCATCGGCGGATTGTGTCTTACATGGGTGAGATGTGATTTTTAACATGTTAATAATGGGCCAGTCGGAGGGACTTGAGGCCGGATTTTTTCTGTGGCTTGAGTGTTGAGATTTCATTTGGGTGAGCACATGTGTTGAGGGACTTATATGTCCGTTTGTGTCCTTATTGATGGAAATTTGTGACTAGATGACTACATAGTGAGTGTGATCGGAAGTTAGATGTATTCAAGTTGTTTGATTGTGACCAAAATGAATTGGCGGGAGATGTGGCAAGAACCATTGATTATTTGACTTCTGTATTGAGTTAGAATATGGCTTCGAGTTATGAGTATTGAAGGACCTCTCGTGTAGTTTAGTTGTGGAGTGAAGTGGGTTTTCCTATTATGTTTTAAGTTCCTGTGATGTCTTTTGAGCTGACCAATGCCCCATCAGCGTCTATGTATTTGATTGCCGGTGTATTCTGCCGTGTTATAACTCCTTTGTTATTTTATTTATGGATGGCGTCATGTCGTACTCTCATAGCCAGGGATAGCATACTCGGCATTTGATGATGGTATTATAAGGATATAGGGAGGAGAATCTTTGTGCGAAGTTCTCCAAGTGTGAATTTTTGCTTAGTTCATTAGCATTCTTAGGACACGTGGTGTCCAGTGAAGGTATCCATGTGGTCAGACGAGTGTGTGTAGAGCCTCCAGAAGCTCAATATTTCCTTGACCACAGCCCCAGTGTCAGTATTGCCATCAGCTTCAGGTTCTTATACCACTAAATGGGATGTCTTGGGGGAAGGCATTGGTTGTGTTCTAATGTAGGAAGTTATATTAATTGCGTGATGGCTATGATTTTTGGAAGTGTATAGGGAGATAATATTTTGAGATTAAGTAGGTAAGGATATCTCCTGCGGGTTGTCTTGAGGTGTGTGACCCTTATGTTTATCTGTAGCAAGTTCTTTTCTATAAGTAGATGATGTATGTTGTAATTTGAGTTTAGTTCGCTTGTGGGAGTTGGCGTGATCATTACAATGGTGAATGCGAGAATTGCATACGAGTTGAGGGTTAGATGGTCTGGGTCATATAAGAGTATGAAAGATTTAGTTGAATCCCACCACAGTATGGTGGAAGTGATAATGTGTGGGCATTATGAGTTATTGTTTGTCTAGATCTTAGGCTTTGAGCCAAGTGGGGGAGTCCGCTAATGATAAGTTGATTACACGATTATGTGTTGTATTGGTTTCAGTTCGAGGTATGTTTGTGAATCAGTTATGACATATAGAGGTGGAGTCTGTGAATGACTCGAGTGATGGAAATTTCTTCGATACAAGTTGTAATGTACTTTACGGATAGTAGAATTCATTGTATGATGGAGTTGTACTGGTAAATGTAAAGTGTGCAATGTATGGGTGTGATTGTTTCTTCAAAGGTGTGGATTACTTTCCTAGTATGTGGATTGCAAGCGGGGTCAGGTCGTTCTGTTTACTTGGTTAGTGTAATTGAAATTGCATAGAGTAAATGACGTTCGAGAATGGTTCAGATGGAATCAAGGTTATATGTAGCGATCGAGGATCTTTAAGGTATCAAGGCTTGTGGTGTATTTACATTATCATGGATTCTATCCATCAGTATCAGGGAAGTGAAGGTAATGACTTTAAATTCGCAGGAAGTCTCTTCAAGGTAAGTATTTCTATTGTAGTGCATTTGTGGATAATCGAGAGAGTATTCAGCGGCTTATGAGCCTAAGATGGTCTATGTTATACTCGGGTTTCGTGTGGTGAGTCTGGATTGAGAATTCTGGTATTAGGGCAAGAGGAGGTATCAATTCGAAGGTATGTCAGAAGGAACTTGAATAAATAGGACAGCTTAGTAGTAGATCGGATCGGGATGATAAGGGATATGAGTAGTTATGTGGGTGTTATGAAGTAATGAGTTGTTACAGGTGTTTCTTGGCAATTCTCTTCAGATTTGGTGGCATGCGTAGCGTGGTCGAGTTAGAAGAGTTCAGTCCTGCCAGTTTGGTGTTGTACTAATGGGCTTCGGAGAGGTCTTGATGGTTTCTACCACAGTTAGAGATGTATATTTTCCACTGGCGTGAGGGCCATGTGATTTGTAGTGATTTTTCTTCTAGATGGGATCAAATGGAAAGTCCTTGGCTAGTTGGGTATGTAGTTGTTTGTGGCTAGGAAGGGAGCATGAAGTTCTCATATTTATCATAGGATTGCACGGTGTATGCGGTATTTTGTGTATAATGGAGAGTGGCATATGTGAAGCCACGGTTCAGTTCTGGAAGGAAGGTCAATTTTGGCAGTTTCAGATTATTAGGTAAAGGATACCACTATTGGGTGGCTGGATGAGAGTATACATTCATTAAGGACAATGTGTTTAAGGCAATGTGTTGGAATAAGGATGCTTCATTGGTGTTACAACGCTCTCTTGTTGGATTGACTGCGGATATTCAAGGTTTCTTGGTGACACAGAGGAATTATGGGGGTATCCCTCGTGAAATGATAAGGTATTAGGGGCGTGTTATATATTTGAGTGGTAGAATTGGGATCAAATATGGTAATTGGTGCGCTTCATGGATTTTGAGACTGGGAGTTTCCATGAACTGATTATTTTTGTAGTTGTGAACTACGAGGATGCGAGAAAATCTAGTCAAGTGTTAGTGTATGTCATGATTCAGTCATTATGAACCTTTGGAGAGTTATCTACCTGTTGAGGGATGTACCATTTGATTGTCACTGAGCTTATTCGTTTTTCAGAGTGGTCTATGAGTTACCTTTCGGTGTTTCGAGGAGTTGTGATCGTTGGTTATATATGTGCATAGGGTGTAGTTCTATCGGGGCTTTATAGCGAGATTTGAGTAAGGCAAGTAAGTAGCTGTTGCAGGATTGAGACGTGTTGGTTATGTTCTTTCTAGTTCGGGTGGCATGGTATCGTCCAATTTCCCCCGTGGTTATGGCAGTGCACTTTGAGTACTTGATGTCGAATTTCGCATGGTTATTGATTTTGAACAAGGTGGCTTAGAGTGTGTCATGTGGTCCAGCGGTTGGATGGGATCACGCTTTGTAGCTCAGTTAGGTAGAGGTATGATCCTTAGTGTCTGATTTGGGCGATATGGTTTCACAATGTGTATCAGGCTTTTAGCATGATGTGGTAATGTTAACTGTTAGTGGCAGGATAGTCCTCTCGTGTGGCTCTTCTTTATTTAATGAATTGAGTTCTTGGTATGTGGTTATTGAGTGCACAAGTTGCACAAGTTATGGCTCTGGATGGTATTGGTACTGATCGGACGAATGGTTGCTGGTTTATACGTGTATATTTCATCATTGGCAATATGTGGAAGTGTTAGAGTGAGGCATAGTTTGATAGGAGGGTATATACCGGTATTGAGTTGTTTGAACAGCTATTGTAGTTAGGAGTTAACGCTATAAGTGGTTGAGCCACGCGGTATATTATGTGATTTCATCTTGGGTTAATAATATGGTTTGATACAGCATGTTCAGGCTATTTCAGCTTATAGTCGTGGAAATTTGAACTTGTAAATTATTTCAGAAGTGGAAACTTGGTTTTAAGGTTTATGGGTAAGGATTTGATAATGAAATTTTAGTTATGTTATGTTAATAGACCTATATGGGTTAGGGTGACGTGGCATCACCTTCGAATATGTGCATGGAAGGTTACACAGTAAATTTTGGTGGTGTTGGAACAGCTCTAGGCACGTTCGAGGACGAACGTATGTTTAAGTGGGGGAGAATGTTACGACCCGGTCTGTCGTTACGTAGAACTTGCATTTTTATTGAAGTCATTGACTTGTCATGGATTGGTTATTCTATTATTGATGTGTTAGAGTTCATAGGCTTGAAATCGGAATGGTTAAATGAGAATTCAGTAACTTAGTCTTTAAAAATAGCCTTAAAATGGAAAAAGTCAACTAACAGTTGACTTATTGGTAAATGACCTCGGAATGCGGATTTTATGGCTCGGATAGCTTCGTTAGATAATTTGGGACTTAGGAGTGTGTTCAGAATAATTTTGTGATGTCCGGTGTAGAATTAGGCTTGAATTGGCGAAAGTTAATTTTTGGTGATTTCCGGTCGGAAGTGGGAAATAGTCTATCGGGGTCGGAATGGAATTCCGACAGTTGGAACAGGTTTGTAATATCATTTTGGATGTGTCTACAAAATTTCAGGTCAATTAGAGTTGTTTTGGATAGTTTCGGCATCATTGGTGGATTTTAGAAAATTGAAAGTTCTTAGGCTTGAATCCGATGTAATTTTGGTGTTAGTTCTGGTGTTTTGAGAGTGCAACTGTTTGAACGATGTTATGGGATATGTTGGTAAGTTTTTTTGGAGTCCCGAGGGACTCGGGATTGATTTCGGGTGGTTAACGGGCATTTTTAGACTTAAAGAAAGAGCAGATTTTCCGATTTTGTTGCAGCAGGAAATTGTGCATTGCGATCACATGGAAAAGGCTGTGATCGCGTAGAACACTCTTAGGGCCAGGAAAAATTGTGCATCGCGATCGCGTGTATCAGAGTGCGATCGTGTAGGTTTGGAAGAAGGTGAAGCGCGATCGTGTGAGCTAGGTCGCGATTGCGTAGGGTCATACAGGCGCGTGGGGGTAAGGTCAAAGGGTCTTCACGATCGCGTGCATCTGGTTGCGATCGCGTGAGGTTGAGCTGCTATGAACCGCGATCGTGTGGCTTTTTCCGCGATCATAGTGAAAAAATCACTGGGCAGTATATAATTAAACTCTCCGCGACCTAAACCCTTTTTACACCATTTGTTTACGGACAGAGAGCTTTTGCGGCGATTTTTGAAGAGGGAAATCAGTGTTCTTCATAGAGGTAAGTGTTTTGATCGTTAAAACTCGTTTATGGGTGATTATAGAACATAATCTCAGTATTAATTCATGAAAATCAGTAGAATAAGGTGGGTTTAGGGCTTGAGATTTTGAGACCTTTAATGATTGATTTGAGGGGTCAAACGAACTCCGATTTTAGTGTTCTTTATATGTACGGAATCATGAGATGATGAAGAACAATTTTGTATAAAAATTTCTGAGTTTCGGGACGCGGTCCCGGGAGTCGGGTTTTGACCAAATTCGGGTTTTTGAGCTAAATTTGATATTTTTCTATTGGAATTTATTCCTTAAGCATAAATTGATGATAAAAATCTGAACTTGGTAGATTTGGAGCCTTCGGAAGTTGATACGAGAGGCAAGCGTGTTGCGGAATAGTTTCCGGGCTAGTTTTGAGGTAAGTAATATCTTTAAATCCTGTTCTGAGGGTAAGAAACCCCGGATTATGCACCCTTTTACGGGTTTTGAAATGAAAAGGTTGAAACTTTGGAATTATCTTCCTATTTGGGCGACTATTGAGTTGCTAAACCAACTTTTAAGCCTATGCTTAATTAGTATTATTATATTATGATATGATTTGGGTTGTAAGCCGTGTCTGGGGCCTAGTGCCGATCTGTTTTCCCCTTGGAGGTTGTGTTACTATATTTTCCTCACTGATATGTTAGGATTTTTCACTCAGTCTTTTCCTGGTAAATCGTTTTGACACTCGGAGTATTTTGATATTATTTATTGAAAAATGAAACATTGTTTTGGGTCGAGAACCCGGTATATTTATGGCCTGAAGGGCAAATTGAGAGTGTCTGACTGAGTGAGGATGCGGGCCTATATTGTGAGGATGTTATGATATGAGTGAGGCTGCGAGCCTATAATGTGAGTGATTTATGCCATGATGTGGCTTGTTATAGCGCTTGGGTTGTAGGAGCCCCTCCGGATTCTGTACACACCCCCAGTGAGCGTAGGTACCTAATGAGTGATGCCCGCGGGGCATATGCTGAGTGATTATGAAGATGCGTGATAGGCTGATACTGAGTGACTGTGAGGATGCATGATGGGCTGTTACTGAGTGAATGTGAGGATGCTTGATGGGCTGTTACTGAGTGACTGTGAGGATGCCTGATGGGTTGATATTGAGTGATGGTGAGGATGCCTGATGGGCAATGGTTACGATAAATGATTTTAGCCCGAGGGGCAGTTTTATGAAGAATTTTTACTAAGTTTTTGAACTATGATTTAATTCGTTTTCAAACTGGTGTTACTGAGAATTTTACTGAGATATACTAATATTACATTTGTTTTCAAAGGATGTTTGGAAACTGATTTCTAACTTATTAATTGTTGAATACTACATGGTGACTTGGTGTTTTACTGGTTTTGTGAAGTCGTGTATATGTACTGTGTGTTTTGAAATTCTCAAACTGTGATTTATTTTCATTATTACTGAGTTGGCGTACTCATCATTACTCCCTGTGCCTCTGTGTACAGATTCAGGTGACAGTCCGGAGCAGTAGTTGTCTCAGTTCGTTAGCAGCAGTTACGGGATTTTGAGGTAGTTGTCTAGCGTCCACAGCTTCTCTATTTCCCTTCCTTATATAGTATTAGCTTTTGATTCGTAGACATTTATAACATTAGCAGAGTTAGAATTATTTTTGTAGATTCTCATGATCATTGACTCTAGTATTGGGAGGTTTTGTTTAGACTGTTAGATTATTAATGGGGCGTAAAGACTTAAATAAATGGTTTTATATTGCTTGCTGCTTGTTATTAATTTTTACAATATTATTATGTAAATGAATGGGTAGTTATGTGATGGTTGGCTAGCCTAGTTCCACGATAGGCGCCATCACGATCGGTCGGGATTTGGGGTCTTGACATGAGGTCTGCTACCAAAATCCAGGTTACTCTCGTTGCTTATCCTATATGTATAAATCTAAGTCCGCTAATGCTTTCTCATTACTTTTCATCTTAAGAATGATGGCCTAATCTCATCTCATACCTTGTAACTTTTACACATCCATTATTGATTCACCTCAATGTTGATCTACAATTTACCACTGATAACTTGAAACTCCTTATGTAATACATTGTCACTAGGTCTTACGTCTTATAGGGGGATATCTGAAGTGACTTGCCTAATTCACCTAGGGGTGATACTATACTTTAATAACCGTATTTCATAGAATCCCAACGTAATTCATCTAATTGAGGGGTATTCTAATCCTGTGTCGTCCGTGAAATCTTTTTTTTATTCAAGTCATTACTCAATCGAAGGCCCGAACGTCATCCTTTATCTATCATAATTACACTCTTATTCTACTACCAGGGCAGCACTTCACCTCTTCTAAATGCTATTAGTCTTAGACTCATTTGAGTTCATCCAGGCTATACTGAGCTTCTATAACTTAGATAAACCATTAGCTCTCGTGTTTTCATGGGCTTAATCCCGAGGACCTATCCATTCTCATCACATTCTCACTCGCCTTTCTTTATCCTTACTAATGTCTTCCTAAAACTTTGTCCCTCTACCATACTTTAGCTTGCGACCTACACATATCTATTTATACTACTTGCAACCTTCCATAGATTTCCTTATGTTATTCTGGAACATCAAGTGAGACATTACACCGTCTCTAACTCTTCTTTACTCTCTTAACTAGACCTCTCGATACCTAGAAACCATAGGCTGGAAGATATGCCACTGACGACGCCGCTATCTTTCCTGGATACTGAATCCCCGCGCTTCTAGCCTTCTATCCAAAGTATGGACTATTCACAACCTTCTGCATTTGAGTATCTCATATGTTGTTCACCTTTACCTTACTTACCTTAAAATCTTGCCACATATTCTATCTTTTTCATGACCTCCCTTCCACATAGGTATAATTCACACCCACAACTTGAAGCTCTATTCTAATACTTGCACCTCTTGTGCATACACAATCCGGTGGGAGCTTCATACTGACTTCTTATGAGGCTGGTACTTTTTTAACGGGCTTTATCGTAGAGCCGTTATAGAAAAAGGTTGTTGTACTATTTCTCTTGTACCTCTGAAATATTAAGAGTAATCCTGCAATATTCTCAATCACGATTTCTACAATTTTCTGGGTCCAATAATTAGACTCTTGATTTACTTGGTTGATGTAACTCTTTAGTTTCCTCTTTCTTCTGATCAGCCTCTGTGTAGTCTTAAGCTATATTTCGATTTGCGGCTCCTAGTATTAGTTATTACGTTAGCTTTCCATGGCTCTATGGAATATTCATGATACAATCTTCTAACAATTCAATCCTTCGTCTATGACCTGGACTCAATTCTTTCTTTTTAACTTATGTCGGAGTCTTCTACGGCTGTATGATTGTAAAAATATATGCTGCATGAATAATACTCCAAAATCTTAAGTGCGTTCATAATGTAACTAACTCTGGATCATTGATCGAACCATTCCTTTTGTTCCTTCTCAGCTTTATTTAAACGTAAGCTATTACTTTTCATGGTCTTTCTACCCCCTTGTTGCGTGCATACTTAGCTTATCTTAGTTCCAATGCATGCCAGAATTTTCGTGCAACTCATACGATCATGAATATTACTTTTGATTTTACTTCCCGTTCACTAGCCATTGTAGGTGCCACTTTCTTATGGACTACATACAATGTTGTAGCGAGAATGTTTTTACATGGTCATTTATTCTTCAAGTTAGTATGCTTAGGTTGAAGCCTTCTTCCTTATTTTCTCAGCTAGTCTTTCATTGTAGTACTTAGGGAGGACCAACTGACTCTTGTAAAGCTGCGAGCTTATCACATCATATACTCGATCAAATTTTTGATGTTTTTCCTCGTCTATAACTATCCTTAGTTACTTACCTCCACGTCCTTGTGCTTGTAGAGTTGCTTCTGAACTGATATTTTGACTTTCTTCCAGTTGCGCTCTCTTTTAGTTCCGTAACACCAATACAGTACCTTTAACTACCCCAACTCCTATCTGAATATTTCTCAAGGATTACAATGTCATAGCCGCGAGACCGAATTCACTATATTTGGTTTCACTATGTTTATCTTGCACGATCTGTTGATTTGTATGTATCCTCTTGTCTAGCCATAACTAGACTCTTCCTGAATCAACTACTAACTACTCGTTGTTCCATTCTCATATCTATATTCTGCGTAATCTCTCTTGGGATATGTCTTTTGTCTTAACTTACTTCTCGAACTGGCTCCTTATTTATTACTAACATCTCGGGCAGGAACCCTACTTCCTCTCCTCGACATCTTGTTTGCACAGTGTTCTGGAATCGTAGTATATATGTAGGATTTGAATAAGTGAAATATCATCCCTTTTCTAATTTTATCGCATTCTTCCTTTACCATTCAATAGTTACTAGAACTACTTAATTCTGACTTAATGTCACATCACTCCATATTCCCTCCTTTAGGGGAGTACTAAGATTTAGAGCTACGACGATCTACCTATAGATGTTTTACCTCTTCATCCTTGGCATCTTTTCCCATCATCGATGACCCTTACTCGCCTTGCGATAATGCTTCTATACCAAGGATAACAAAATTCCTTACTCACAAGGGTCACACTTAGTGTAACTGTTACACATAGTACCTTAAGCTTAACTTCGCTCACATTGCTTGCTTAATGGGAGGCGTCTTCCTAAATGACCTTTAAAGTTTATTCTTCTGTCGTCCATTCTATTATCACTGGAACACAATCTAAAATTCTCATGATACCGACTATTATCAAATCACTCAGTCCCTAAGTCATGTTTAGTTTACCTTGTTCACCAGCCTATACTGATTTGTATTACTCTGGTTCTAACTTTTCCTTCTGGTAATCACATTAGAGTCACGAACTTATTTCTCAAAATAAGGATATATACTCTTTTGTTGTATCAAGGCATGTCCAGTGGCGGAGGCAGGATATTTACGAAGGGGGTTCAAAAATTTGAAAAATCAAATACACAGTAAAACTAGCCAAAAAAAAAAAAAAGATGCTAACAGATTTCGTTAATAGAAAGAGAAGTTCTCAACACAAAGATAGTGTTAAGATAAACAGATCATAGATACAAGACTTTCAAAAGAGAAAATGCAAAAACAAGTCTTGTGTTAGTTACAAGTACCTAATGACTAATGAGATCAACAAAAAATAACTAAGTACATTATTACAACTGCACTCGACGAGGTTTCATATCTTGAAATGTTTTAATAATAGTATCATTAGAAATACTATCAAACACATTTTTTTTCTACATAAGGCACCAAACAACCGCTAAAGAAGTCATCATTCATTCGACTTCGTAAGTCAGTCTTGATAAACTTCATCGCTGAAAAAGCTCTTTCAACGGATGCAGTAGCAACGGGCAGAAGAAAAGCAAGTTTCACTAAGCGAAATACAAGAGGATAATTTGAATGCTTCTTTGTCTGAACTAATCTTTTTGAAAGATCACAAAGCCTATGTAGATCGGAGAATCTTTCATCAACATCACGAACATCAATAATATAACTTGCAAGCTGATTCTCAAGAGCACCCATACTAAATTCATTAAAGTCATCGGGATATAACTCCGCCATTCTCATTATTTTCCTAATTTCAAAACTTGAAAATGAGTTAATTGTATTCAAACAAGCAATTCCATGTAGCAAAAAAGTTGTCACTTCGTCAAAACGTTCATTAAGTTCTTGAATTTTCCAATCAATAATTTTGCAAAATACTTCAACCCGATAATGATGTGAGACTGTACAATCAGCAGGTTTACGGCGTGATCTTAAAGAACTAACATATGGCTCATCAAAGTGAGGTATCAAAATATCATATTTGATACAAAATGCAGATATCTTAGCAATAAGAGATTCCCATTCCTCTTCCCTTAACTTTTGAAACCTTTTCTTTGCTACTTCAACAAGTAGCATGGCGGTTGCAATGTTTTGATCTTTTTTTTTAAAGCATTTATTGAGCTCATTTGTGATTGCTAAAATATCTCTCATCAAATGTAACATGAATGCAACCTCAAATGTTTGACAAGCCCTGAGATATCCCATTGCCTTGGCTCTTTCATCAGTAGAATGTGCATCAAGAACAAGGGATTCAAGAACATCAAGAATAGAGCCAAACATTAGAATAAAATTATTAAAAGACTTAAAGTAAGATCCCAACGAGTATCACACGCTCTTGAAAGACCAAGTTCTTGATTCAAGACCCTACCGGTTTTAAGCTCACCCATATCTAATGCCTCTTGAATTCTTTCTTTTTGAGATACTCAAAATTCATCCATACGCTTAAAAGAAGATCCCAATAAATTCAAAATATTTGAAACCAATACTACTAGTTCCCCCACTTGATGACATTTATTAGAAACCGCAACAAGGGTAAGTTGGAGTTGATGAGAAAAACAATAGATGGAATGAGCCGATCTACTTTCTCTCTTAATCAACATTTTAAGACCATTCATTTCACCTTGCATATTGCTTGCCCCATCGTAACATTGTCCACGCACATATGATAGACTTAAGGAGTGTTGAACAAGTAAATTAACAATTGCACTCTTCAAAGATAAAGCACTAGTATTTTGAACATGAACAACATCAATAAGTCGCTCCATCACAAATCCCATTCTATCAACATACCGTAAGACAATAGCCATTTGCTCCATGCGGGACGTATCAAAAGATTCATCAACTAGCAAGGCAAAGTAATCACCATTTAGTTCCTCATTTATAGCTTTAGTTGTTTCTACTTACATGCAGTAACAATGTCTTTCTGAATCATTGGAGAAGTCATTTGATCATTTTAAGGAGCATGTTCCAGTACATAATCACGAATGTTATCACACACTTTTGCATACCATGAAAGAGTTTGAAGAAAATTACCCCTATTAAGTAAGGACTTAGATTCATCATGACCTCAAAATGCTAATCCTTGATTTATAAGTAGCCTTACTACATTAACTGAAGCAGTTAAGCGGATCCAATACTCATGCTTAAGTTGACTAGATTGCCTCTCAAATGAAGATTGAATAGACCGTTATTGCCGCAAATCGTGGCATTTATTTTTTGACTCATTGTGAATGCTACTCGACCCATGTTTATCAAAACTTTTCTTTTAATGCCAACTCTTAAACCCAATATATGAAAATACATCACCTCCACCTTGATGAATATTATTATCTTTAAATAGATAACAATACAAACAATATGCTGCATCTTTACTTACATTGTACTCCAACCAATCATGATATTCATCTTCAAACCATTTAGGATTAAATTGACGCATCGATCCAGAAAAATTTATTTTAGGAAAGTTATGAAGCCGAGGTTGAAAAGGACCTTGCCGAAGGTATTCTCTTCTAATTACTTCACGATGATTTGGATGGAAGTCTAAGATTTGAGTTCTTTCCCCCGGGTCAAACTTTAAAGAATCCAAATCAAATTCATCCGAATATGGTACTTCTAAATGGTTGATATTCTCTTCTTGGATAGGTTGAGTATGAGAAGCCAAATTTGGATTTGGTGCTTTGGTAAAATACTTCTTCAAAGAATTTTGAGACTGAATTATAAAGTAGGAATGGTGTTAGAAAATTGATATATGAATGTTGTATCAAATTAAGCTTAAAGAAGAATTAGTTTAGTATAGACTTTCTCATAATTCCTCAACAAATGGATAGAAATTACACCTCCATTATAATTTGCAGAAATGCCACTTTACCGATGCAACTCCTAATTAACAAGAAACAATCACCACTAGTATGGACAATTCAATCATCACAATTGACAACCATAAAGGCATAAACTCTCTTTCTTTTTCGATTTTAGGTTTTATCTTTTTCATCATTAAGTCTAATGAGAAGGTTCTATGTTTAATATTTCTAATGAGAAGGTTCTATGTTAATATTTTCAACAATAAAACATTAGTAAACTTCTGAAATTTACCTGGGAATGGAATGCCAATACCATGACAAAACCGATAAGAAACGCCGACGAAAGGGGCGGCGAGGCAACGGAAAGCGGTGGCCAGTGGTGGAGCAGTGGGCACTGGGCAGTGCAGGGATCGAAGAGAGAGAGGGGGGCTGTGGAGTGAGGCAACGAAGAGAGATAGTGGTTTAGGGATTTTCAACCAAAAGTCAGTCACGTTTTGAGTTATGGTTTAGGGAAAATATATTAAAAGAGATGATTAAAATGATGTCATTTAGTTATGATTTTTTTTTTTTAAAAAAAGCACCTGAAGTGAAACAAATTGGACTGCAGCTGCCGGGTATTGGACCTGCGACCTTTTGGAAAATTTGAACCCCCTTCACCATAAAGCCAAGCTTTTGTCTTGTGTCAAGGGGGTTCAACATATTATATATATACGTAAAAAAAAAATTACCCCTATATCAACAGTGTAATTTTCCGACGAAGGGGATTCGGATGAACACCCTCGCGCCCCCTAAATCCGACCCTGGGCCTGTCACCCCTTGTATTTTCATTCACTTGACTATAGACTCTGTAATACTGTCATTTTTTTTATCTATCGTTGTCATCCATGTATCACATCTTACTCATAATGTGTAACGACCCAACCAGTCATTTTGAGCTCTAATGCGTTGTTCAGCAGTTTGAGGCCTTGACTAGCTTCACTTCAGGTATTAGACTTGCACGCGTGGTCAGAATTGAATTTCGGGAAGTTCGGAGTTGATTTGGAAAGAAAATTCTCATTTCGAAAGCTTTAAGTTGGAAGAATTTAATAAAGTGTGATTCTTGAGTAAACGATCTCGGAATCGGGATTAGAAGGTTCCAGCAGGTTTGTATGATGATTTTGGACTTAGGCGTATGTCTGTATCGGGTTTTGGAGGACCCGGGAGAATTTCGGCGCCTATTTTGGAAGTTGGCATTTTGGAAAAATTTCATAAATTTGGGTTGAGGTATATTTCAATATTATCAATGTCTATTTGGAATTCCGAGTCTAGGAATAGCTCCGTATGGTGATTCTGGTATTAGGAGCGCATCCGAAAGTGGATTTGGAGGTCTGTAGATCATTTCGGGGTCATTTGGCGAAAGATAGAAATTTGAAGGTTTTGAGAAGTTTGACCGGGAGTGGACTTTTTGATATAGGGGTCGGATTCCAATTTCAGAATTTGGAGTAGATCCATAATGTCGAATGTGACTTGTGTGCAAAATATGAGGTCAATCGGACGTGATTTGATGGGTTTCGGCATCAAACGTAGAAGTTTGAAGTTCTAAAGTTCATTAATCTTGAATTGGGGTGCGATTCATGATTTTGATGTTGGTTAATGTGATTTGAGGCCTCCATCAGGTTCGTGTTATGTTATGGGACTGGTTTGTATGATTGGACAGGGTCCCGGGGGCCTCAGGAGTGTTTCGAGATGGTTTCGGATCATTTCAGGTTGTTTTGGAACTGTTGTTGGTGGTGCTGGTGTTGTTCTTCGCGAACGCGAAGGCAGTCCCACTTTCACGAAGAAGGGAACTTTGGGGTTGCTGGATTTGGCCTTCGCGAATGCGAGGCAAGGTACACAAACGCGAGGTAGGAGATGGTTAAGCCTTCGCAAACGCGAGCGGAAGGACGCGAACGCGAAGAGTTAATGGAACTGGTGTCACACCTCCTTTTTCCACTACCGTAAGGTGGGATAAGGGAGTTTTTTCCACTTTAAGTGACATTATTTGATTTTGGGATTATTTATTAATTTCAGAGTCGCCACCCGGATTTTTATAATGTTCCGGGATACCGCGTTAAAGAATCCCAAAAACCGAGGAAATTTTGACTCTGTTTTGATTTGTCTGCGCACCAGAAATCCGAGTAAGGAATTCTGTTAATCCGGGAGAAGGTGTTAGGCATTCCCGAGTTCCGTGGTTCTAGCACGGTCGCTTAACTATTAATATTTTGGCCTAGTTATCTGATGATCTACATATATTTTGCCTATTGCATTTAACCGTTTCATTTTTAACCGCTTTAGTGTTTATGGATTTATCTTGAAATAAGTCACGATGTCATGCACATATTTGTTTTTGGGACATATTATAACTGCCCACATGAAATGCACCCGCAATTATAACATGTGATTTTTATAGTTTGAAGTTGAAGACAGGGGACATGAGTTGTCGCACCCGCGTGTAGGTTACGTAGCCCAGACTATGGTCGTGACGATTTTATAATGCCCGTTTTTGGCGATGTTTGAGTTTTCTATTTTTTCGCAAGATCGTTTTAGTTTTAAGATTGATTAGGATGTTTATGGATTTATTTTAAACAAGTCACGATGGAGTGTACTTGTTATTTTTTGAGCACATGGCAAACACGTCACATGAAATCACCCGTGGTTGCTATGTACGTTTTGTT